>VZRX01022599.1:7880-44669 GCA_013398075.1 Notiomystis cincta | reverse complement strand
ACAGGTACAAGGCTCTGCAAGTGGAACCAAGCAATTACAAGAATGGTAGTTCATGTGGCTTGGAGGTGTCGCTGAGGTTAAGTCAACCTTATAGCCATACAACCACCTCCATTCATTAAAAAGCATGGGTCACTGTCATAGGAGACTCTTCTGAGGGGCATAGAAGGCCCAATGTGAGAATTAGACCCACTTCTAAGGGAAGCTTGCCTCTCTAGGGCCTGGGCCAAATGAGTGATGAGAAAATTTCCTATCCTGGTATGACTTTTAGCTGATCCACTATCGATTTTTCACGGAGTTGCAATAAGAAGTCCAAGGATAATCAAGAGAGATGTCAAGGCCTTGGAATAACTCATTAAGGGGTCAGGAATACAAGTAGTATTCTCTTCTATCATTGCAGATGCAAGAAATGGTAAGGGAAGAAACAGACAGACCTGGCTAATCCATACCTGGCTCAATCACTGGTGTCACTGGCACAATTACACTGGGTCGGTGTATACAACATGAGTTTTACATGCAACAGATGGAGTGCATCTTTCTAAGAGGGGAAAAAGTATCTTCACACACAAATTAGAAGGGATCACAGAAGGAGCTTTAAGATAGTTTTGGATGGGGAATAAAAGCAGGCTCACTGGAGTTATGGGATGGCATGACAATGTTTGAGGGATGATGTGCTAGCAAGGTCTGTGAGCCTGCTGCACAGTGTTCTGCTGAGTGCACTGGAGCACATTTGAAATGTCTCTACATTAATGCACACAGCATGAGGAATAAACAAGAGGAGCTCAAAGCTGTGGCCCTGTCACAGAGCTGTGACATTATTGGCATAAGCACAACTCTTTGGGATGAGCGCTGTGATTAGGGTACCATGAAGGATGGTTATAGGCTCTTCAAGAGGGATAGAGAGGGTGGGCAATGCTGGAGGGTGATGCTGTATATGAGGGAGGGCATGGACTGTATGGTGCTTGCAGCTGGTGAAGACACAGTTGAGAGCATCTGGTAAGGAGGAAGGAAAAAGCAAATAAAGCAGATGTTGTGTAGGAGTCTACCAAGGACCACCCAGCCAGGACTATGACACTGATGAATTATTCTACAGGGAGTTAGGAGATATCTCTATATCAGCTGCCCTTATCCTTGGGGGTGATCTTAACTTCCAGGACGATATACAATACTCCCTGACACTATCATACAGGGAATAGATGCAGGAAATCTCTGAAGCATGTTGAAGATAACTTCTTGCTGCAGGTAATAAGGGAACCAACTAGGAAAGATGCCCTCCTGGATTTTTTTATTTGTAAGCAGAGAGACACTCATAGGCAAAGTGGTGATTATTGGCTGTCTTGGTCATGGTGACCATGTAATAGTTGAGTTTCAAATCACTGGCATCAGAGGAAAAATTGTCTCTATGCTGTTTTTCCTTCCAATTCCAGAATGCAAATTCACTGCTGCTGTGTATCTAAAAGATGTACTGGAAGCCAAGCACTATACACAGCCAAACCACTTAATATCCTCTCCAATCACAAACTATAGTTAGCTAGTAATGAGCTGCATGTATATCTTCCATATAGTGATTTGTATGAATAAAGAATGAAAAAATTAAGGATTGGGGAAAAAAATCTATTTGCATAGAAGAGCTTCATCCAGAGGTTTACATGCTATCACACTTGGAAGGAGCAGATATGAAAACCTCTGTGCTCAGCAGTAACTGTTAGTTATGTCAAAAACAGCCAAGAAGAAGAGAGCATTTGGTCTGACAAAGTAATACTTAAAGTATAAATAAAGTAAATATATATATTTATAAAATATAAATATAATATAAATTAATATTTAAAGAGTCGAGGGTAGATCATGATGTCAGAGTGAGAGCATTGCTGCCACCTCAGGAATCAATTATCTATGTAAAAAACTGAAATTTAAATGCATTTAATCCAAGAAAAAGGATGGATATTAAAACTAGCATCCCTCTAATGCAGGAATCTCTCCTGCAGAGGCTGAGTCTCTGGCCATGTTGGAAAATAAGCTTGTAATCTGGACTGAAAAGGGAAGAGGAATGACTTGAAACTGATGACAGTATAAGTACCTTAAGCATGCTTTTCTTTCAATTCCACTACTTTAATCTTTATAAATCCTTTGTAAGTTTTTTGACTACTTTGGAGTGGGTGATTTTCTCCAGAACACCATAATGGTAAGTGTATATCTTTCCATAGATCCAGAAAGGTAAATTTGTGACTGATACTGCAGAAGTCAGAGACAATTTTTTTTCCCCTGCGGGGACCATTGGCTATGAAAACTCTGTGCTTTATTGGAATACAGTTGGGAGAGCACATGGACAGGAGAGTTTAGAATAGCACTGAAAAAATTACTTAAAATTTTC
Organism: Notiomystis cincta; assembly: GCA_013398075.1. NCBI lineage: Eukaryota > Metazoa > Chordata > Aves > Passeriformes > Notiomystidae > Notiomystis > Notiomystis cincta. Next base: position 42,301 of record VZRX01022599.1, on the reverse strand, counting down.
ACCATCTTAAGTCTCCAGCTGTTTGTAATTTCAGAAATGCATATATTTTGGTTCCTTCATACAATATAAAGTTGCAAGCAAGTCTTTCTTCATATTCATCCCATAGATTCCTTTTGCATGCCCAAGTCAGCCCTCTACAGCATCATGAACACTTTTTTCCTCTCTCTGGCCTAATTAATTTTTTCATTCTCTTCTGCCTAGTTACATACCCTGAGAAGATCTGAATAGTCTGTAAGGTAAGTGTCTTTCCTGGGAATAAGAAAATGTGTTTGAAGTTCCTTGTGCAAGCAGGAAATTAAACCTGGATCTTTTACTGCTTTGCCAAGTCTCTGACAAATACACTTTTAAAAAAATGAAAGGAAGGGAAAATTTCCCTTGTCGTATTTAAAGGATGATGAGCCAAGATGTGTTCTTCAGAATAAATTAAAATAGTAGACAACTCCTAGGCCATGTATCCCACATGGAAGATACATCCCCATGGTGTCTAGTGAGGCATGAGAGATGAGAACTTAACGGGCTAAAGCAGCTGAAAAGTGATTACTTAGGGAATGGGCAGATAGCAGCTGGCTCTAACTTCTTGTGAAATCCATGCTGAGACATCTATCTCTATGTTGACACAATTCAGGTTTCCATCCTGGATAAGACTCAGATGTTCTGTAGCCCTGGGATCATTCACTTCTACAAGCTTTCTTTCCAGAAAAAGAAGAGAAGAGACGAGGAAGAGACGAGGAAGAGACGAGGAAGAGACGAGGAGAGGAGAGACGAGGAAGAGACGAGGAAGAGACGAGGAAGAGACGAGGAAGAGACGAGGAAGAGAGGAGGAAGAGACGAGGAGAGGAGAGGTTCGGAGAGGAGAGGTTCGGAGAGGAGAGGTTCGGAGAGGTTCGGAGAGGTTCGGAGAGGTTNAAGAGAAGAGAAGAGAAGAGAAGAGAAGAGAAGAGAAGAGAAGAGAAGAGAAGAGAAGAGAAGAGAAGAGAAGAGAAGAGAAGAGAAGAGAAGAGAAGAGAAGAGAAGAGAAGAGAAGAGAAGAGAAGAGAAGAGAAGAGAAGAGAAGAGAAGAGAAGAGAAGAGAAGAGAAGAGAAGAGAAGAGAAGAGAAGAGAAGAGAAGAGAAGAGAAGAGAAGAGAAGAGAAGAGAAGAGAAGAATCCCATAGCACACCAGTACTTCACTACATAGATGTGCCATCATTTTAAATGCATTCAAAAATTATAGAAATGCTTGAATATCTAAGTCAAGAGACACATAACTGCATCTGAGACATAGGTATTATTTATTTAGTGAAAGGAAGGGATTTTTATCAAAGGATTTATTTATGTTGCAGACACACAAATGTGCAGGCAAATTCCCACAAAACTATTTGCATTTTCCTACCACTGCTTTCAGAGGAACATTTTGGTGTATAATCTTTGTAAGAACTGAGCATATCATAATGGAATATAAGATCAATTTCATGCCAGATTTGAACTCAGATACACCCCTAATTTGTAATTTATTCACAGCTACTTTAATGAAACTAAGTATAATTAGGATGATTCTGCAACTAAGAGTTTGCTATTATGGACACTGGCATTTTTCTATGTTTCTGTGAACAGCTTTGTATAAGAATTATTAATCTTAGTAGTAGATACATTATTAGTAAGATACTGAATTATTGCACAATAAATCTGACAAAATGAGGTGTCAACACATAAGAAAAAGATGTCATTAGCCACAAACATAACACTTAATGGAAGACAGTGTAATGACAGAAATATAGTCAAATGCTGCATAATTAAGTAATATAATCACTAATTTTAGCAGATGGCTGCTTTAAATGGAAGACAAAGTATATTGAGGAGAGGAAGAGAAACAAGAGAGGGAGAAGAGTGCTAGGCATAGAAATGAAGACAAGTTAGCTTTGAAATGTTTCCCATTACCATAATACTGAAATTCCAGGCAAATTATGTTCTATAACTGAATTTAAAAAGAAAAAAAAAACACTAAATTAAATGTTTGCTCTTGTTTCTTTATTAGCACTTTTCATTTGTATAGCTCCTTTCAGAGGAGAATCTTTAAATGCCATGTCAGTGTCTTAATTAACTAATGTTTGGGAAAGTATCATTGACCTCTGACACCTAGAATAAGAATTATGCTGTTACATGCTAGTAACTGTATATTACTAAGTAGTACATTTTTTCAAATTAACATATATTGGCTTTGCTTCTCCTGTGGAAAGCTATAAATTCTTTTCATTTTGTAAGTTTAATTTTTCTTATTTGCTAACGATATCATAGTATAATTAAATTCAAATACAAAATACTTCTCCACAAATATTTTTGTCAATGATCATATCCTCCTTATAGCCCTGATTCCCACTGGATAATTTAAGTCCTAGTTTCTCATTTGGGTTATTAAACCCCTAAATACTTATACTGTCTTTATCTGTGCAACATTCTACAATATCTTACTTCTAATTCCAAAAGGACAATATCTGATAAATCTCTGGGTTTCTTGCAGTAATGTCCATTCCAGCCTAAATGTGCTGTTAAGCCTGAACAAAATAAAAAACACTTTTTGAAATTATCCATAGTTATTAATGGAAACCATATTGCTGTTAAGCCACTCATTTGGGCTATTTTAAAACAAAAGAATTTGTAATGGAGTTCTAAGTTCTCAGACAGTGTTCTGATAATCTATTTTATACCAGAAACTTCAATTGTGTGTCAGGATGCAGGAGAAAAACAAACAAACAAACAAACATTTCCTTTGGTAAGATTATGTTTGTATTGTGGGCATATTTCCTGCTTCCACGGGGAAAAAGCATTATCACTGACTTCCCCATGAGCTATTTACCCCATATCCATGCTTAGGGAAGATCAGTAAAGCATCAGTTAAAATATACTTTACCTAATAGTGGTGTTATTTTTAACATATGCTTGTTGGATACACAGGAACTATAGAAGAGTTCACACTCCAGAGCTTTCCTATGACTGATAAATAAAACTTAGGAGAAGAGACTTTTGATAGGAATTGGGTTTTATCTGAATATCCTTTGTTTCAGTAGAAGTTCCAGTAAAGGAGGGCATATATTTTTTGATAAAGCATGGTAGAACATAGATAAACACAAAATATATATGCGTTGGCCAGAATCATTCATATTGTGTTCTTAAATTTCTGAGGAATTTAAGAGCTTGTTTATCCTTTAAAATTTTGAATCTCTTTCACCATGTCAAAGCTTCACCTGTCAGTGGAAGTCCACTGGAAGTATTTTGGGCTACACAGACTTGCTTTTACTCCAGTCATCTGGTTGGTACATAGAACTTTCAGTCTCTCAGGAAATAGAAGATGGGACATTGAGCAGGTTTTTTACTCCCAATTTACATTTAATCAGTTTTGTTCTCTGTTTTTGTTCCCAAAGTATGTCACTATACCTACAAAGTAAATATTGACTTTAAAAGCTTATGTCAAATAAATCTGGGGAGCTCCAAGAGGCAAAAAATTGACAAGGCAAAGATGTTGAAAAGAGGCAAAGACTGACTAAGAAGTAGCTGAAATTTATTTGTAATCACACCCTCACTGACTTCTTGAAGTGGTCTTACCTTGGCTGGACACTGATGACCACCAAAGCCACTCTGTCACTCCCCTCCTCAGGGGATAGGAGAGAGAAAATATAATGAAAGGTTCATAGATCGAGACAAGAACAGGGAAAGATCACTGACTGATTACTGCCACAGGACAAACAGACTCAACTCGAGGAAAATAGGCTAATTACCAGTCAAAAGAGAGTAGGAAAATAAGAAATAAAACTAAATCTTAGTTTTAACATTCTTTTCATTTTAGGCTTAACTTTAATTCCGATTCAGGACTTTTTCTCCCCCGGTGAAAAGGGAGCTTGAGGAATGGAGATTACAGTCAGTTTGTCGTGGTTTTTTCTGCCACTCCATCCTCCTCAGGGAGAAAAGTCTCTCCCCTGCCCCAGTGTGGGGTCCCTCCCATGGGCTGCAGTTCTTCATTAACTGCTCCATCATAGGTCCCTTCCACAGGTCCCTCTCCAGTGTGAGAACCCCACAGAGTCCTTAAGGAACAGCCTGCTTCACCATGGGTCCCCCACAGGGTCACAAGTCCTGCCAAGAAAACCTGCTCCTGCATGGGCTTTTTTCTCCACAGGGCCACTGGTCCTGCCAGGAGCCTGCTTCAACATGGACTTCCCACAGGTTCCCAGCCTCCTTCAGCCATCTGCCTGCTCTGGCATAGGGTCCTCTATGGGCTGCAAGTTTGGAGAGGTTTGCAGAGATCCACCTCCACCATGACCCTCCACGGGCTGGAGGGACACAGCTGCTTCACCATGGTCTACACCATAGGTTGCAGAGAGCCTCAGCTCCAGCACTTGAAGCACCTCCTCCCTTTCCTTGTTCACTGACCTTGGTGTCTGCAAGGTCAGCTCCCTCACATTGTCTCACTTGTATTTTCTCTGACCACAATTTTCTTCTGAGATGCAGCATTTTTTCCTTTTCCTTCTTAAATACTTTATCCCAGAGACACTATCACCACTTCTGACCAGCTCAGCCTTGGCCAGCAATGGGTCTGTCTTGGAGCCTCTTGGTATTGTCTCCACTGGACATAAGAGAAGCTTCTGACAACTTCTCACAGAAGTCACCTCTGTAGTTCCCCTGCTACTGAAACCTTGCCAAGCAAACTCAATATACTTCTTTACTATATTTTTTTGTTATGGCCTCATGGCTGTCCCACATTTGTTATGCTACTACGAGAACTGGCCTTTTGGAATGCAATGTTTAGTTCAGAACAGATTTACTATTACTAACATTTTACTAAACTTCAATAATTATTCAATAGCCTCATTGATCACATGTAGGGAAAAAAAAAGTAGACCTTGTCAATCAAAAAAAATATTAATGCATGCATTGTATGGAAAAAGAAGTCAAGTAGAAAAATAGTTTCTATAGAGCACTACTGTTTTCAGATTGTGCATTTATTAAACTGACTCTTAGGAATAAAACTATTACATAGCATAGGTAAAACTAGAAAAGGTATTTCCAAGTTTCTAACAGAGAGGATCTTGCTTGTATCTCTTGCTATATCTTTTGAAGGATGGCATGATCAGCAGAAATGTAAGGCAAAGCTAGGCAAATGTCATTTGAAGCTAAGTAAAGTTAAGGGAAAGAATCCCATCAATAACAGTTGTATTTTGATATGGCCCAGAAATTCTCAGAAGGTTAAAAAGGAGTTTTCTTGAGAGCTCTCTGCACACTCCAAAGCCATTGGAAAATACATTTTTTAGTTGTAAAATTGCACCTTAGAATCTGGCTGTTGCATCTCCACTGATATTTACATATGGCTTTGAACACTTCACATTCATTGCCTATATTGCCACTTCCACATAGAACATTTCCATTTGAGCTCTGAGAAGTGTGCTTGCTGTGCCAGTGTCAAGTAAAGCACAAAAACTAGAGAAAAAACATACCCCTTCCTCTCCCCAGTCGGAATGTCCCTTATTTTCCCAACAGGGAATGCTTTCAAAATTGTTCCCAGGAGGTGGCTCTCATTGTGGGTGGGAGGAGTGGCTTGCATACCTGCTACTGCTGTCCCCAGCACTACAGTTCCCTCTGTCCCCCTTCTCCAACAAACCCCTAACAAACTCGAACATGCCTACTCTGGCCTGCAACCCCCTGAGCAGCTCCAGCTCCTCCCTGAAAATGCATGCCCCCTTCTCTGCCTGGGTGAGAGTCCGTGGCACGTAGCAGGGTATCTCCAGCACTGGTGCCAGGGGTTGCTGGAAGCAGTTTCCACTGGATTAGGGAGGTTCAATGTGCACATGTGCCCCCACTTCCTGGCATATAATTTTAGTCCTCATCTATGGCATCCATCACAAATTCAACTTCTCATTAATGTAAAATCAGTGCCTGAAGCACAGAAATATGTGTTTCAGCCTAGACATAAAAGGTAAATAAATGCATCTGTTAAGACAAGTAAATGAAGCTTCAGTGAGGGGATCAAGTTAAAAATTAGGTGAAGATGTCTTGTGATTTCAACCTCTGCACAGCTGAAAGAAAAATGCTATTAGATCTCTGTAACTAATGCAAGGGAGGTCTTACACAGTGAATGCAAAATGCCTTTATGTTTTTTAAATTGAATATAAGAATTTCTGTCATGGGCAGTAAAATAAACATAAGATAATGAGATGATGGCAGTACATGAACTGACTATCCATAAAACAAAAATCAGTGATGGCTAAGAAGAAATCAATAATGATTTGCTACATTCACATAAATCTACACTTAGCTCTCATTTGGAAGTGGAAGCAGCCAAGTAGAACTGGATATTAAACTTATGTCAGACAGTTGAGGACAATCTATGTGAGTTATTCAATTGCAATCTGCTATAAGCAAATGCTGTGCTTACATAAATGACATTGGAACTAATTCTGGTTTTGTAGAAGATATTAGGGGAAGGAAAAATAATCACATTTTCTTACTGTCTTGATTGTTCAGAATAGGAAATATTGCCTAACTCTTGCAAGGTGGGGAAGATCTCCACAGAAGAAAAGAATGCCCAATATATACCAGATTTTCCAGTAAAGTGCTTCTGGCTGTAGTTTCAAGGGAAGAATTCTTCTCTGAGACCTACATCTTCACTATTGGAAGAAAATCTATACTTTCTGTGGATGCCAGTAAGCATGTTTATCACCATATTACACAATTGTACTTCAGCAATATTATAGAAAAGTAAGGGGAAAGAATGAAGACAAGCAATCCTGCCAGGTAAACCTCTTCTCTGACTAGGTAAACTCAAGTTCTACTAAAATGTCCCACACCTAACATTTCAATATTAGTCCCCAAACCTTACACACCTAGTGCAAATTTTATGTGCTCATTCTGCTCCTCCATCTTTCCATCATTAAAAAGAACTAGTACCTCAGAAAACTAGATAGAACATATTTTGAAGCATCCAGAAAATTAAGTTCAAGGAAAAATTAAACTACCAAAGGCATGCATCAGAAGTGAAAGATGCACTGCATAACTGTATTCTAGGCAATGAATTTGCATTGACTGAGTTCAAGATGAGGACATTCTGGTCTCTGTGCTTAAAGCACATAAAAGAAACTTTCTGTCTTTCATGACAAAGTCTGTAACTCTAATCACAGTGAATTTTGCAACAGAGAAAAAGGAGGTAATGCATCTTAGACTGGCACTAGGTTCTCCAGTATAAGAAAGATAGATTATTTTAAAATATACATTGAAAGCTGGTTGGCCTCACTGCTTTGTGTTGATTTCCAGATTGCACTGAACATTTTCCTAATGCTGGGCTTTTAATAAGGTGTAAGCATACTGACTGGATTTTAATAGCAGGTAAATGGAGCACATTAAATGAAATTTTAAGAGCTCAAGCTAATGAAACATTAAAAAGTGTCATATTTTAAAGGCTATGGCTTTCTAAAACCGTAGCTTTGATCTGCAGCAAGTACCTTGATTCAAGAACAGCTTCTGCGCCCAGCGCCGGGGCTGTGCCGGGCCTGTCCCTGCCGGCCCCAGGCGGTGCCAGCGGCTGCAGCGGCCCCAGCGCAGGACACGGCTGAGCCCCTCAGCCACGGGCGGGCGGGAGGGGGAGAGAGAGAGACAGAGACAGACAGACGGACAGATAGACAGATAGACAGAGAGAATCAGAGACAGACAGAGCCCCGGGGGAAAGCCTGGGCAAGGCAGGGCCAAACCCTGCCCGGCAGCCAGGGCTGAGCCAGGGCAGCCGTGCCAGAAACAGCCCTGCCAGCCCCGAGGGGACAGCGGCAGCAGGGACCGAGGGAGGAGAGAGAGAGAGACCCGGCAGGGATGGTCTCAGGGGGAGGAGGTAGGGGAGTCAAGAATCTTAGCATGAAGTGGAGCTTGGGAAGAACAGGGGTGTAGGGAGAATGTATTGTTTCTGTATTTATCTTCCCCACCCCCACTATCCAAATCTAATTTTAATTGGCAGTGAGCTAAAATAAGTTTCTTCAAGTCAAGCTTGTTTTGCCCATGACAACTGGGAAGAGATCTCCCTGTCTCCATTTCAACATATGAGCTTTTCCCTTTATTTTCTCCTCCTGTGTCCTGCTGAGGAAGAGGAGTGAGAGCAGCTGGGTGGACACCTGGCAACTGGCTAAGGTTTGACCGTGTGTTCAAATAAACAAGACCCTTAAAGCTTATAGTCTTCAAATGGATATTCATGTAAACTCATTTTTCATCAAAAGTGCTAACTTGTTTTGAAATTCGTGAATGATCTTCACATTTCAGATTTGTCAGTGAAGAGCCTTGGGGACACCAAAAGAGCAAAAGTTTAGATGGGATGATAATGGATGAGGAAATATATAGAGTCAAGAAAATTCAAGATACCACTTTTAAAGAACAAAACTAATTTATACGTGCACCATGTAAAATATTTTTGAAATTTTATTTTATTTCTTTCTATTGAATTTTGGGGAAAAAAAAACCCTGTTGGAGTAACTCAGGCAAGCTTGCATAAACAATTATAAAAATCTTTACTGCAATGAATGACAGCAAATAACTTTGATAGCACTTGACATAAAAAAGTGAAGTAGGCTGCGATACATATTCTATTCTGGACCAGTAGCACAAAGGTGACTTTTTAACACCCTTAGGAGAACACCAGACCCTTTATTTTTATGTCTTTCCAGTAGACCTGTCTTGTCATGACCATTAATTCCTTAAATACACTGAGAAATAAAGTTATTTCTTCAACTCTTTGAGCTCAATTTTCTTGAAAACCATGACTGTATATTAAACAGACATATCTAACAAGAAAAGCTCTCCCTTTTCTTCCAGCAGTGATCTATTACCTGGAATTCTGTAGAACTGAAGATTATAAGAATAAGATTCCTCTGTCCAAATTAATCAGTAACATATAGCATCCCTAAAAACACCTACCTCTCTCCATTGAACATAACCAAAGCCTTTAAGAAAATACAAAGCTGTAGTGGCCTGTGTTGTTTCCATGCAAATTTTTTTTCTTGCCCTTTTTTACATTGTTTACTTGGGCTTTTTTTCTCCTTCTATTTCTTGTTTTCCTAAACCTGTGCCCTTCTTAAATCCCTCCTTCTGAGTATTTTTTTGCTGTAGCATAAGCAAGTTTATCCTACAGCTCACTCCTCTTTTTGGCCTATAATTAAAGGACTGAGGGAATTTTAATATGCTTGATATTGGGCAGAGGCATCTTTCTCACAACATTAGAAACAGGATTTGATCTTTTTTCATGCCATATTTGCTTCACTGTAGTACTACAGGAAAGAGGAGGAAGATATTTTAATTGGTGGAAGCAAAATATCAGATCTCATTCATTTAATTGATCTTTCAGTGTTTTTCTATTATTGCAATACAAACATTGTACACATGGAAGTCTTTCTTTGCACAAAGCTTAATTCCAGGCACTATGTCACAGTAAGAATAATAAATGAAATTATCCAGTGCACAACAAAGCTGGTATAGCATCCTTGCTAATCTCTCAAGTTAAGAGGAAATATTTTTTCTCCCTGCACACTGAAACATGAAATATGTGACCTTTAAAAGCAGTGACAGATGCTTTAAAAGGGGAAAATAGTGGGTGTAATGTGTAAAGTATGTTTTGCTGATAGAATTGCTTTTTATATTGTGCAATCTGTCACAATCATGTTAAGATGGTTGAAAGAAATCAGTGCAACATTTCTGCTGGAAAAAGCTATTTTGTCAGCATTTGTCACCATGTACAAAAGAAAACAAAGGTAAAAAAGTCAAAATATTCTAACTGGCATGAATTTTTCAATTCTTGGGTCATTCTAATAATTAATTAATTTTAATGTTGAATGTATCTGCTAAATTATATTTTGACATTGCTGAAATTAAATACTTTTTTTTTCACTACTTTTGAACTTTAGATCTGTGTTAAACACATTTTAGATTAGATTTTTATTTCTTTCATTTCACCAATTAAACATAAGAAAAATCCAGCAAGGTGACTGCCTGCTCTCATTTTGCATTGGTCTATTAGAGCAATTTTCAAGAGTGATCTATTTCATATCCTGGGCCTGTAAGTTCTCTACTTCTGCAGTGTCTCACAAAAGCCAGGTAATTGAAGAGGGCCAGAGATGTTTTAGAGTCTTCCCCCAAGATTTAATAACTGGTTCTGTTTAGAACAGGGACAACCAGCACATAATGTGAGTCTTTCCATACTGTGAAATGATTGCAAATGACAATAACAGGTATTTGCAATAAAGGAGATAGTTTGTTTATTAACAGCATTCCAAGATGGGCAAGCATAAGAAGGTGTCACCAGTTAAATAAGACTGACACTGCTTCAGCACAGGATGGTGAAATAGGTCTTTAAAACTTCCAAAATACTGTGTGTGTTGCAGTAGAACAAAAATATTTTTGAATGTGGGAAATCCTCTATCTTCATCTTTCCACTCTCTGGGGTACTTGAAGCCTGAAACTGCTGCCATCACCCCTATTGTTTGGGGGTGGCAACAGGAGCCACAGAAGTCCAACATATTTGCTGATAAGGTCAATACCTGAAGGAACTCTGTGCAAGTATCCATCTCGATGAATCATTTCATTATTTCTTTCACAGGGAGAGGTTTTTTAATTTCATTTCTAGTCTGTAATTTAAAATTCATCCTCCTAAGATGCTAGTTGCTTTAATCTGAACTAGAAGTTCTGCTCTTTTGTACTTCTCCATGAATTCTTCACTCTCCCTTTCATGAAACAAGTTGAAAAGATCTGTGAGCCTGTGTTAGTGCTTCTGAAGTTGAGTTGCAGTGAGTGTGCTGCTAGCTCAAATCACCAAGTTTTTATGATCTCACTTTCACCTGATTTCATGAAAAGAGGAAAGCATATTTTTCTGTCTCAACTTGATGCCAAACTGGCTGTTATTCTTTCACCTGTTTCTGATAGATGTGCATGCACTAGTACATATGTTTGTTTCACCTACTTCCAAGTTTTGCTGACTTTCACTGTAGAAGGGAGTTTTAATCCCTATTTCTCATCAGTCTGTCCAGTTTCACAGAGGATATTCCAAGAGCTAAAAAGTCTGTTTCAACTTTTATGAACTAATCTATTACTTTTTTAAAAATATGAGTCAATTTCCATCTACAGTATGACCTTAAAATATTCTTAGAATCTTTCATGTGTGTTAGAGAAATGTCTCATTCTTAATGGTTTCTGAAGAAGTAATGCATCTTTTCCTGAAATTGTTTAATTGTTTCAATAAATCATAGAATCACAGCACGGTTTGGTTTGGAAGGGACCTTTAAGATCGTCTGGTTCTAACACCCCCACCATGGGCAAGGACACCTTCCACTACATCAGGCTGCTCAGGGTCCCATCCAATCTGGCCTGATTTATATATATTTATAAATGCTCATTTAAATCCAATAAATACACAGGCATGAATCTGACAAGACAAGTGACTTGCAACTTTAACATCTATAGCAATCTGATATAGTGAGTACTTCTTAAATAATTTTTAAAGGAAAGCTAAAATGGTGTGTTAAATCATACTTTTAAAAATCAATAATTACCTTAAAATCACTTAAATTAATAAATGGACCTGCAGTGGTTGAAGGTTCACATCACCATGATATGAAAACTACATTTATTCAAGGGGTTTTTTTGGATAAGTGGTCAGTTGATCCTAGGTGACAAATAAGCCCCCACCCAATTGCTCTCTCAAGTGCTCTCAGCAGGCTGGGGGAGAGAATGGGATGGGTGAAAGCAATAAAAACTCATTGTCAATGTGAAAACAGTTTAATGTTTGAAGGAAAAACAGAGATAAACAACTGGTGCTAGGGCAGTCACTCACCTCCCAAAGTGGTGAGCTCATTCACAATCAATGGCTTCTTTGGAAAAACACAGCTCGGTTTTCTTGCTGAGTATGATGTTGTATGATATGACATATCTCTTTGGTCACTTTGGTCACCATCCTGCTTGTATCCTGTACCAAAATCTTGCCTGCCATCAGCCTCCTGGGGTGGGAAACACAGGCAGCCTTGGTGCAGTGTAAGCACAGTTCAGCAATATCTAAATCATCAGGGTGTTATCAACACTGTTTTGGTCATATGTCTAAAGCCCAACACCATGTGGATTGCAATGGAGAAAATAACTTCATCCCAGCCGGACTCAATAGAAGTGACTGATCTTCATTACATAGAAGCACTGAAAACTTGTGCTGTTAAAGTGTCTTCTAGGCTCATAAAATATTTTGCAAGATTTTAAAATTGCCATCTGGGGATGTAATGCAATGTAATTGTGTGCTGCCCAAACAGTCCACTTGACACTGCTCTTAATTTCCTTGATTTTTTTAGGGACATTAACCTTATGAAAATAAATCTGTGCCACCTGGGTTGACATAAAGTGACTAAGAGTAATATTTGAGTAATTAAAAAATAAGTAGCTAAGTAGAAGCAGAACTAGTCTGGTTCTGGTTGAAATTAAGCCAGAAAGATGTACCAAGTAAATGAGAAAGTTGTGCATTTTGCTAACATTATAATAGATTGGAAAAGACATAGGGGTAAGCTATAATTTCCATTAACAACATATCCTTATTTTTAAAAATAGAATAATAAAAAAAAGTTCCAAACATGAATTTTATAAAAAATATAACTTTGTGCAAGTTTTGATGTCAGTAGAATGCAAGTACATATCAATCACATTGCAGTTTCTGATCCATGTTTAGAACTACACATACTATAATGATGTATTATTATTTTAGCACATTATGCATCCCTCAGTGACTTTTATCTGCCATTACTTACTTATAATTTTATCCTTATTTTCAATTTTCAGGATTTCTTAGACATCCTGGTCCTCTTTGCTAGTATAAGAATGGACAAACAAAAGTTTTAATGCTCTAAAGCACCTGACATAATAATTTTTTCTTTTAAGGAAAAGAGATAATTGGAACCACTTTTAAGGACCTCAAATTAGAGGAACACAACACACATCTTCAATAAAAGGTTTTCCAAAATTTTCTCTGTTACCTGAAAAAGATGTAGAATATTTCTAGAAGGAATTTTAAAGAAAACATTTACAGAATGTCGAACTGAGGTAGACACCTATGAGAGCAAGTACAGAAGGCCTTCCTTTGTGAAACTGTTTTTGTCCTCTGATAAGTGGTCCCTAGCATCATTACTTTTTGATCATGCCTCAAGTGAATTGTTACAGTCTGAAAACAAATGCCTTATAAATTGGCTTGGGAGATATGATTATACCCATGCCAACTGCTGTCTTGTTCCTGAAAATGACAGTTGTGTGACTTTTCTATTTTTATATGAAAATAGTCTTTTAATTTATGACCTGCCACCTGTCTATTTGTAACAAACAATGAATTAATTCAATGTGCTTTACAAAGCACAAAGCATGTTAGCTAGTGCTAGTTCTACACATTGAAAAGCACAGAGTTTATAAGAAATAAAAGCAAAAAATGGGGGGAATTACAAAAGCTGCATTATCAAGTGTGCACATCAGGATAATAAATGTGGGTTTCATTCAAAGCAGTTATTTTTCTTGATATATTGCAGTTCCGTGAGAAAAAAAAAAATAAAGAAGAAAAGTTCTGGAAAATCTTGACTAAGCTAGTTCATCTTGCTTGCTAAAGGATGCAATATAAAACATAGATACATGGTTGTTTCTCTCCTAGCATGAAAACAGCTGTTCTAATTCACTGAGGGCACAGATAGAATAGTTAACAACCATTGCACATTGATCAGTTTTACCCCCTTACAAGTGCCAGCTATCAAGCTGTATGATCTCAGGGAAGTGAATTAAATTCTTGTGGCTTAGATGTAGGGTGTTTTATTATGTTCTAATTTAATTAAATGAATTCAATTAAAGTGGAATACAAAATAGGTCTGTATTTTTCAGCAAGAAGTTGTAACAGTACGGAACAGGAGCAAAAGTGATTTTGTGCATCACAGCAATTTCACATAAGTTCTGACCAGCACTGTGGGGTTTTTTGGATACATTTGATGCAGAAGTAGTCATATCACTGAGAGTACCTGAGCTCTTAAGGCCCAGACCCATCAGAGTCACATGGAGTCTCTGCTGACAGACCCTCTCACCATTGCTACAGAAGCTACATGGAACATCAGACCTGGGCCTCCAATCTCAGCATGAGCTGCTGTACAGCTGCATGTGGGCCTGTGCCCTGCAGGCAGCTCAGACTTATGTTATAGGCAGCCTGATTTCCAGCTTTGTCTTCTGGGTGGGCCTGGACCCTGCATTGCATATCTGTCAGCACTGTCCTCTCCCGATCCATATTTTCTCATTCATCTGCCTAGATTAACCTCAGACCTGAGGCATAAGTTCATCCTGTCTGGCTATACAACCTGAGGGTTGATGGGTCCCATCTTCAGCTTGGTCCTCCTTGGGTCCTGTAGGCTTGTTCCTGGCTGGTAGAAGTACTGTCTGATCAGGAACTGGGATCACCCTTGGCTTCTGGCTTGTCCTTCCTCATGAAGAAGCTCCTGATGCTCCTAAGATAGAACCCTGGCAATACCTGGGAGGCCTGAGCTGAAGCAAAGCTTCTGGAGCACCTGGCAGTGGTAGCCAGATCCCCTACACCTAGACACTGGTGCATTGTCTTGTGATGTGGGGAGTCACTGGCCACAAACACCTTCATCCATGAAATGGGGTCCTGGTGCCTGGGACAATCGAAATGACACACACTGCAGAACAGGAAAACGTAAAAATCACACGCCTTGTCCTACGCAGCAGCAAATCCCAGTCATCTGTGTGCTGGAGCTGTGGCATGGCAGCAACACAATCTCTCAGTGATCAGGGCTGCCCTTCTTTTCTGATTCTCCAGGGACTGAGTTTTGTATGCCTGCTTTGAGCTCAAGTTACAGTTCATGTGTAACAAATGACCTGAATCTGTCGGGAGAGTTGGATGTTACTTAAAATCACCTATTCTGCAGAGGGTCTTTGATATAAGTTGTGTAAAATGACACAATTTGCAGAGTCTAGGTTAAAAGAAAGGTTTTATTATAATAACTGCTTTTGTGTGTTATTGTAGTACCAAGGATCCCTAAGCAATCTGCTTGTCTCCATAGTGATGGGTGACAGCAGTTTGTGGGTGAATGTTCCAAAAGAGATTGGTCGTGTCCCAGAACATAAATGCTGGAACTGTTAATGCATGATAAAGGACTAATTTCAGTGCTCTGGTCTTTCAGGTTGTTAAACTAAAGTTGACAGCTCAACTTCTTGGTTTCAGGGTGGCAGCAATTGTCAAAACTCTGTTACTAGACAAAATAATAAAATTGCACGCTATGCACTATTTTTCAGCCTCCGTCAAGTCCTAATTTGAAGAGTTTGACTTCAAGTGTCCTTCTAAGACTCCTAGATATTAAAAAAGATTAATATTATTCTTGTTATGATGATTTCCCAAGTATTCTGGGCAGCTTTTTCCCCACAGAATCACAGTTTGATGTGTCAATCAAGTGATAAACTAAGTACCTTATAAATCATTGAGCTGTCATTTTGTTGCATTTTCTGTGGAACACCTTGACTGTTTCTGTCATGAAGAACTTCTCCTTCAAATTTAGAATAAGGTAAAATACTTTTTGGGTAGATTAATTGCTACACTTGAAGTTAAAAACTCAGATAATTTGTGATTTTTTTTTCTGTTAAGTCATCATTAGTTATTTGTGTTATTATACCTTTTTCAGAATTAAGAACTTCTAATGCTGCTCAGAAGATTATTGTTTTGTCATACTGAGGAATAGTGAGCACTCTTGCAAAGAAGACACTGTCTCAACATTGTCAGTTGACAATCTCAAGCAACAGTCAGTATTGACGTAAAGGAAATAAAGGAGATAGCAAAGCTAAGCTATTTGTAGAAAATTCTGTCCTTGTCTTTCAAATATAAATGTAGGTTTGCTTTTAGGTTTTGGGATTGTGTGTCTTCAGCTTTCTGATAGACCCTGCTATTATCAATTGGCTTGTATAAACAAATCTATTTACATTTTCTGAAGATTTAGTTCCCATAGGACTCCAATCCAAGTAAACTCTCAAAAGTTTGCACTATCATCAGCACATGTAAGCTGTTGGATATTTCTTAATGCTGTAATAAGTCAGTGAGGTGTCTGAAGTGACTGATTCTGTGCTAATAACAAAGCAGCTTGCTTAAGGCCTGATCTGCTAAGTTAAATGTGCTATAGGTGGCTAAGGGGAGGTTAGATAAGTGAAGATCAAAAGAGAGGTGCTTCATCAGCAAGAGACGTTTCTTGCAGATTTGTATCCATAGGTCTCTTAGCTGTAACTCCACATCTCAGTTCTGCACAAGCCAGAGAGCTTTCTGAACCTGAGCTAGAAAGAAATTCAACTCTCGTAGCACTTTCAAGTCTGAATACTGTACATCTAAGTTTGAAGCTAACCAAGATCAAATAAAGAGAATATGGAGAAGAGGGCCTGCCTGCCCATACTGAATGATGGTTACTTAAAGTGGGGTTTGATCCTATTCAATTTGCACTAGTATCTGCAGAATGTGATCCATCCAGCCCCTTAGGTTGCATGCTGACAACCTTCTTAAAGATATAAGTCTTTCTTTACTATCTGAGTCTCTTCCAAAGCCTACAGTACCTCAGCCTTCATAAGTGTCTCACCTCACTCACCTCATCCACTCACTGCATGTTACCTGTCCTGCTGATTTGATTCCCCCTCTGAAAGGTCTTGTTTTGTATTACTGCCAGCAAGCTATAGAACTTGAGTGACAAAGGAATTTTTGACATATTGACCTTTTTGTCTCTACTGTTCCCTATGTTGCTGCTGTGCTCCAGGCTGCATTCCCTGCTTGCTTCAGAAATACTTTTACTCTTTCTCTTGGTTCTATAAATATTACAAATTACAGGCTGGTTGTGCTCTTGTATCTCATTTTTATAGAATTTCTCCAGCCTGCTACTGTTGTATTAAATGTTACTGGTATCAGTGCCCACTTCTCAATTTCTTTTTGGTGCTTGTGTGTTGTCAAAAAAATGAGTGCAGACTAACTTACTACCATAGTATTGCTTTCTTATACTTCACCTCAGCCTGCTATTATTTTTTGGAAAAAAACCCAAAAACATTTTCCTTCAAGTGAGGTAAACTGCAGGTCTATTTGATTTAACTGTTTTTCATTACTTCTACTTTGGAGGCTGCTATAATGCTTTCTTCCCAGAATCTCTTTTTATATCACTTTCTTCCACTGTCCTTGAAGTTTCTTGTTTATCCATTTATGGCTCATCCTGTACCTGAATGTGCTGGCTTGAGCTATGCACTGGAAATTCAGGGGAACATGGTAATATGTTGTAAGTCTTTCAGTACTTTCCTTTGAAAAACTCAGATTTCCCCATTTATTAATGTATTACTTTCCTTGCTGAGGCTGAAATGATAGATTTTCTACCATCACTTCTATCTCTTGCCATTTTCACACTATTTAATTCAGGGTTTTAAGAGATTTTCATAATAAAACTGCTCAAGCACTACTGAAAATCATCATTAGTGACACTTGTGCGAATTAGCACCAGTATCTACCACTAACTAGAAGGCAGTAACAATTTAACAATTTCTTAGTGCCCAGCAAAAAAAGAAGATGCATCTCTGGAAGAAAGCTTTTACCTCAGTAAGATGCCTGCCTTTTTGAAGATCCCTACAGTTTAAATAGATTTGGAGCATGTTTGGAATATCATAAAATACAATGTATTTCAAATGACCTGGGGAATGGCCCAACACCTACCTACTGAACTTTTTTAGGGACCTTTCTCTTATTAGGAAACTTTATTTTCCCTAACTGTGTCTGTGACAATTACTGAGAAGTACCTGTCAGAAGTAATTGCATAGCTTCTGGCCTTACTAGGTGAGAGCAGCTTTTTCATGCCATGACCTCATTGCTTATCAGAATTTCTTGTTGCCAGCAGCAGATTCTTCATGCTAAAGGCTACTCAGTGGTCAGTCTCTGATTGTTTCTTTCTTTGCCAGGCAGGTTGGCTTAGGCCTGGCCACGTTGAGTTTATCAGATACTACCTTTCAGTTAGTCTTTTAAAGCGGTTTTCCTGTTTGCCATGTCAAGGTTTTGATTAATAACTGGCTTCAATTTTGCAGTCTGTTATAGAGATTTCAGTGATGAGATTTTTCACAAAATCTTCTAAATTTTGAGTGTTATAAAAGGTATTAAATAATCAGTTATATTACATATCATTACATGTTTTAGTTCTCATTGTCCTGTCTTCCTTTAAGACAATTATGTTTCATCTTTAGAGACATGTTTAAACTCCATGCTTGCATGTCAGAATTTTTGTTTGGTGGGAATCTGGGTGCAGTTTACCTATAGAGACAATATTTTCTTTCCAGAAAGATGTGACCCTTCAAATGACCGCTGATGTGGACTGGATGGAATAGAAACTACTATTAAAAATTATATCTGTAGAAGTTTTGTTGGTTAGCTATGGACTTTATTTGTGCAAAACCTTCCCTAAATGATAACTTTTCATTTGTGATTTTGCTTTTGGCATAGAAAATTTCACACTCAAAGTAGACGGTTCTTGTTCTAATTTTTGCCTCTCATCATTCAGTCTAGAAAATAAATATGCACATTTCAATTACACCAATTATACCTGATAGACTTTGACCTACTGTATCCATTTAAATGAACAGGATGGAAGAAACTTCTTTATTTTTTCTTCCTAATTACGAAGAAAAGGTTCAAGACTTTCAAGCCTGCCTTATATTGCAGGATAAGATTGGGAGTTCTAAAGACCCTGTCTTCTCCAGTGCTTCCTCTGGTACCTGTTTGCTGAGCAAGTTAATTACAAATATTTGTTAACTGCTTATTTTTTTCTTAGAGAGAACTCTCAGATGGGTCTCCTGGACACTTCCACTGAGACTTACAAGCAAGATTCCTCCTTCCTCTGAGGGATACTACTATGTTACTCTTATATTAAAGAGGGAGAATGAGTGCTGAAATTACTGTCTGCTGAAATGTTCAATATAAACAGAATTAGCATCTAGATAGCATTTGCACCATACTGTCAGTTTATAATGTGTTTATCAGCTTTATCAGCTGCAAGCTTGTCATCTGTAGGGCCAAAATTATTTTTGAAACCAAGTGGATCAATGCTACTGCTCACATCTTTCATCCTATTTTAAAATATGCTGAGACAAATTGTAACAGGACAGATAAGGTTAAAGTTGCTCAATAGAGAAAGTTACATTATGCAGTGGGGGATTGAATATAAGAAACACGAAAGGAGAGTACCTTAAAAATATGGTAGAGTTTTTCCTCATCCCATTTTCTCAGTAACCAACTGCCTTGCAGGTTTTCCTTCTTTCTCTTGGATATCTAAATTTTGTTTGAATTTAATACAAGATTGCAGTAGATAGCTGTGAGGTGAATTACTTCATGTTATTTCAGGGGTTGTTCAGTTTAGGTTTTATTATTTTCTTTTTCTCTCCTCAGCCTCAGTTTCCTTTCCTTGCTTACAGTGTTGAGTTTTCTTTTACCTCTGCATTTGACTGCTTGACATATCCTTTGGATGCTTTATAGGGAAACAGGGAGAAGTGGTAGATCATGGCACTGACATTGAATGTGACTGACAGATACTTGACTTCTTTGTGTTGTGTTATTTTAGTTTGTTCTGTCTGAATAATTCTTTTAGCCCTTCTACTTGAACAAGATGATTCACTGGAATACCATTTCTATTAATTAATACTGTGGCAATGGAGACACGCAGGAAAAAGATAGTAATGACACTTGTATTAGGAAAATTATACCTGTCTTTTTTATATACACAGTATCAATTTCATGGCTGCTAACAAGTATACTCTACAGTCTTACATTTTTGAAAGTTTTTCCTTTGTGTCAGTTTTTGGAAGAGATAAAAGCAAGTCGTTTCAGGCTATAAAAACAGAATCAGTAACGTGGAGACAGCAGTCATACACAGATGTCTGTTGTTCAAGTACTAAGCATGAGATGCACTTCTGGAAGGAGAATGTTTAATGGGTTGAAAACCACACATAGAATACTGTTTTACTGCTGTAAATTTATTACAAGCACTTGTCCATTTTCTTACAATACATGAATTTTAAATCAGTATGTTACGTTCATGTTTACTCTGTTACTTTAAATCAGTTACATTCTTGTTTCTTCTTAACAGTACCAAATGGCACTGCATAATTGGACCACTGCTTGTCTGAAATTTGGAAGTGCATGGATTCCAGCCTCTTCTAATTTGAAAATTTCACAAAACATACAAACATCTTCTAAACTGAAAATCTGTAGTTTTGTGGTCTTTTTCTTTCTTCTTTTCTATGAGAACAAGACAAATTCATATAAAATATTTCAAAACCTGATTTGGTCATTATTCATTTTGTAATTTTATAAGTTCTTTTTCTGAATCTTTTGCTTAGTTCAGAAAAAGATACTGACTTTCCAATTCGAAACATACTTTGCAAAATATCCTTAAAAATATTTAAGGTGTTAATTCTCTCTAATCTCAGATTTTCAGGTGACTTGGTGGAGAATCCCATACCTTTAGGAGGATTGCATACCTCTTGGAAGCCGTGAGCTGTGCAGTGGGAAAAGTCTAGGCATAATATTTATCTGAAAGAAAGCTAAGACACTTTCACTTTTCTTGAAGTTTAAGAGTTCAGCAGGGCAGAATATTTTATTGAGAACAGAATTAGAAGAGATGTACTCTGTGACATTCAAGGGAGTTCTTTTCTCATTTTTCTTTTAAGACAGGAAACTATCAAGATTGGCAAGAAGACAGCTGACATCATGAGAAAAAGCTGGAGTAAATGAAAATCTTCAGAGACCAGAAAACTAATTGTGGAACAAACCCTATGAAAAAGCAAATGGGTGTGACGGGCAGAATCAAACCCCAGCTGGAAAAAATCCTGAACAAAAAAATATTTTTTTTTTTAATTTGTCAGTCCTAGATTAATCTGAACACCTTCCTACAATATGGGAAGCAGCAAAATGGATACTTTAGTACAGGGTGAGTTTTGCTCAACAAATAAGCAAAAGCACCTAGGAAAAGAAGGACCTCAACTAAATAATTTTGAAACTAAAGTACTGTTTGAAGCTGAAAAGAAAGGGACTTAGGCTAAGCATAGGAAAGTTGATCCCTGCCAGCTGTAAACCAGGCAGCAAATAGAGTAAATCTATGTCCTAAACCATGGGGAGGAATGAAAAAAAGAATAAATCCTTTATCTTCCATACTTCCAAACCATGAATTTGATGAACTTTGACTAGATGAAGGAAAAACACAAAAATCAAACTGCAGAATATCATTCAGACATCCCAAAGATTTATGAATTTAAGAAACAAAGTGCTTGAGGGACAAAGAAACTGAGAAAATCCTTATGTGTCCTCGAATGACAGACCCAAAGAAGCCTAGGAAATGAATCAAATTTAATTCTAGAAAGACTCCCCAACCCAGAAGGCTGTGTGTGTGAGCAACAGTCCATCTGAATTGTACAACTGACAAAACAGTACTCAACAGGATTCAATCTGCTGGACACCATGCAGAATATGATATACAAAAATAACAGTGCTGCGAAACAAGAAGATGAAAGATGAGTAATTTTAATGAGGGGCACCCAGGTGGGACAAAAAAACAAGTGGCAGATTATTTTGTAGATATAAATCAGTCCTAGCAGTGTGAGTTGAACATATCTTTCTTCTCACTGGAATTGAATGCTGGAGATGTCACAGTAGAGACTGCTCCCTACATCAGTCTGCACCTGGAGAGGCAGTCAGAAGGAATCTGGTGAGATGAAAAAAAACTTCAAGATACTTCTGAATTTCAGGAATATGAAAGCTAACAAGTTTTGGAGAAGATGAAAAGTTATCACTGTGCAGAGAAAATAGGCAAAAGAAGAAAGAGAATCACTGTGGGGATTGTGGAAGACTTTGTGCTGAAGTTTGTATTGTATGTATTATATGGAGTGAGCAACTGGATAACCTTTTTATTTTTTGAGATACATGTTTTGGGGACTTTGCCTCTCTTCCATCACTACATAGCTCTGCAAGATGTTTCCTTGTAGTGAGAAGACTGAAATTGAGTGGTGTAACTGCATGCTGTATTTGCACACAATTTACCTGTGTATCATGTGCAATGTTTAATTAAAAGGTAAAGGCTGGAAAATGGGAAGAAATCCCTTGGTTTGTCCAAAGATGTCGACCTGGGGTGGAGTGAAACTATCTGTGGAGTCTGTCCCTTGGATTCACTGGAGGTGGGGGTCACTTCTTGTGGAGCTCCGAGAGGAGAAGGAGTAAGAAGCAAAGACTACCAAAGACTTTTGGGAATAGCAGGACAGTGAATAAAAAGCCAGAGGGATCACTGAGTGATTTCTGTTGCAAGTCAGGAAATCCTGGAAAGCTGTTGTACTACAAGCAAGACTGGAGGAAAAGGCTGATGTGCATCAAAGAAAGGGAAGTTAAAACTTTTTTTCAATGCCTTTTGTTGTAATCTGTGATATTCTAGAGCTAAATTTCATTTATTTGATTGGTCTGTTCTTGTTTGAAAGGGGATAAACCTAACTTTAGGGATTCTATATCTCTTAGTAGGCTATGAAAGCAAAGAGAGGAGTTTCTGTAAAAGGCAGACCTGAGGTTCACAATGCTTCACACTGAAGCTATAAATTTGTAACCTTTGGCACAGAGATGGGCTGGAAAACTCAGAACTTTTGTAGCTTCTGGGAAAAAACATCCCTGTCCTGAGCTGTCAGAGTCAAATACTCCCTGACCAAGCTCTTTTAGATACTCCATGCATGGAGGGTCTAATATTTAATGTAGAATTTACTTATTTGAAGATAT
This sequence comes from Notiomystis cincta, assembly GCA_013398075.1. Classification (NCBI taxonomy): domain Eukaryota; kingdom Metazoa; phylum Chordata; class Aves; order Passeriformes; family Notiomystidae; genus Notiomystis; species Notiomystis cincta. The sequence goes on along the minus strand of VZRX01022599.1, from coordinate 19,491 downwards.
TTCACATATGGGATTTCTGATTTAGCAGAGCAATGCAAAACATACCAATAACACAATCCAAACAACAAATGTAAGTTACACTTAGCAATATAGTGATTGCAATTTCCTACTCAATCACAACGTGACTCCTCTATCAGCCTCTGTAAAATATTCACCATCACAATACTGGGCATCCACCCTTGTCAGGAAGAAATACATGGGTTGAACACAGCTCAAGCTCCTTGCTTCCTTTGACCTATTTTAGTTTATTGTTTAGCTTTTTGTACTCTGTATTGGAATCAATCATGTATTTGCCCCACCCTTCTATGACAGCTTAACAAACTCAGGGAAATATTCACTCTCTTTAAATAAGCTCAAGGTACTACTAGTTGATGCATTCAGTTGTTGGTAGGTGTTTACCTGAGGCCTCCCTTTTGTTGAGATGAAGTTAGCTTATTTGCAAAAGCTGAATTCAGTCACACCCTGCTTTATCCCTTGAGTTTCATGGACATGGGGCCCTATTCCTTCCTCTCTGAGCCTTCACTTCACAGGGTTTTACTGTTCAGTCATGGGAGGTGACACATGGAATGAAACTGAAATAGGATGTATTTGTGAACTGTAAATGCTTTGAGTCAGCAGAAATTCTTAATTTTGAGAATTTTGGCAATGGTTCATTTTGGTTCTGACCTTTTTCTGATTGCTTTTAATATATATTCTGTGAAACTTAAAAGTAAAAAGGTCACATAGAAATGTTTGTTTACTTTACTTTAAGATATGTCAGAACAAGTCAGTTGGGTAATTGCCAGACGTGTTCCACTGGTGCTATATTTTGAGTCATTAATGAAGTAACTTCTAAAAAATTATTTTGGTTTTGTCCAATCAAAAATTTGTTTCTAGTTGTCCTGTCTTCTAAACAGCTGGGGAAAACCCCAAATCAGCTGCATCTAGCATTAAAATTGCTAGAGAAAAATGTGCTACTGTTACACACAGGAAAGAGTCTTAGGCCAGTTACTTAATCAAAAAGAATCAACTGCTATTTCTTCCTGTTCAAGAAAAAAAATGGTAATGATAATTTGAGATTATGTGTCATATATTATGTTACCAAAATATTTTTTTTAAGTAAACAAACCTGATGCAATCAACTGACACAGGAGATTTTAATTGAAACTGGTGTTCTGGTATCTATCTTCAGCCTAATAAAGTAACTAAGGTCTTAAATTTTATACTTTTATGCAGTACTAAATCATATTTTCCACTGTTAGAGAGTTTGCATGATGAGGAAAAGTAGATCTTCATCTAATATGAGATGTAGGCATATCTAACTTGCTTCAATTTGTAAAATGGCACATAAATAACACTAATGCTGTCACTGTGCCTGTCTCATTTTCTGGGAACCAATCCCATGATGCATTCCCATGAAAGCATCCTTGTGATGAAGCAGCTACAGACTGCAGAGAAAGTCATCAAATGACCCAAACAAAGCACTGATCTTGATGTAGATAGCGCTGATCACAATGCACCTATTCTCTATTCTCTGTTTGATAAGAAAAAGGGAGTTGTAGAATATTTTACAGACACGTAGTACTTTTCTGTGCTAGGAAGTGACTTCATCAAAATCAAATTTCCATCAACCTCATGAGCAATTAGAGAAAATGTCAAAGTCCTGATAACATCTAGGGACTTGGTTGCTATTAGAATGTATGATAAGTAGCGTACATGTGAGATGGCAGTTGAATTAATATACTAGAAACCTTTCCTTGATTAATCAGTATACCTCACATTAATCAAGGAATCTTTCTACTAAGTTCCATTTTATAGGTGTGTTACTGTCAGAAGATTTTATTAATGGGTAGGTCCATCCTCCATTATCACAGAGGCTCTCAAGGCCAAACTGGAAAGATAACAGATTTTTTTTCCCCCTTCATCGTAGGTTTTTTGACCTTCTGGCTATACTGGGAGGAATATCAAGGTAAACAAACTATTGAGAGTAAAAGACGTGGTTTCACTGAAAGAATGGTTTAAAATTTATTTGTGGTGTCAACTGGTTCTTAAGCAGCCTCTTTATCGCATTGAGCTGCTGTGTCCTACATTAAATGACTTGCAAGATAGGTAAAATTTTTCTGTAAATGCTTTTACTCTAAAACAGAAAAGAAAGATTTTCTCTAGTAATCTGTATAATGTATTGTTATGGAATCGTAGAATGGTTTGGATTGGAAGAGTTCTTAAAGACCATCTAATCGCAATTCCCATGGCATGGTGGCAGGGGGTTGGGTGTAACCTTTCACTAGACCAGGTTGCTCAGGGCCCCAAACAACTTGGTTTGTGTCATGGAGTGATTCTCTGACAATATTGTATTCCCCATCACCTGCTGGAAGTTTTTTGTGCCTTTGGACTGCAGCCAGGAGGACTCTCCACAGCGGCTCACTTGACCTTGCAGCCAGAATGTTTACAGATTTTTACCCAGCTGGAGACTTTTTTTTTTTCCCTCTGCTGGTAGTGGAGGAGGGGGGGGTTGCTCTCAACCTTTCAGCTTTCAGCTGGAGAGGGACAGAGATCTGCCTCAGCGGCTTCTGTTCCTTCTTGGACAGTTTTTGGCTTGTTTTCTTCATCAGAGACCAGCTCACCATCTCCAGGATACCTGTTTGAGACTCTGCCTCAGACTCGGCAGGGCTCGGCTCTGCTTAAACCTTGGGCCTGGGACACGTGAGAGAACTGCGGGAGGCCCACCGACCTCACCTCCACCTCTGGGACAGGAGGGGGAACTCTCTTTGTTAAATAAATAGGTTTTTTTTTTTTCACTTTTGTTTGAGAAATTCTTTTCCCAAATCCATGGGGGAGGGGCTGCCGAGACCTGCTTGCTTGACTGGCAGGAGAGCGGGAGAGAGACGCCCTTTCAGGTTGTTTCCTTCTGGGTTTGTGTCCAAACCGGCACAGTTTGGAACACTCCCAGGGATGGGGCATCCACAACTGCTCTGAGCAACCTGTACCAGTGCCTCACAGTAAAGAACTTCTTTCTAATATCTGGACTAAACCTGCCCTTGTTCTGTTTGAAGCTATTCCCCCTGTCACTACATGCTCTTGTAAAAAAACCCTTTGCATCTTTCTTGTAGCCTCCCTTCAGGTATTGGAAGGCCACAGCTAGGTCACCCCAAAGCCTTCTCTCTTCCAGGCTGAGCAGCCTGAATTTTCTCAGCCTTCCCTCATGGGAGAGATATTCCATCTCTCTAACAACTTTGGTGGCCCTCCTCTGGAATTGTTCCAACAGGCTGATGTCTTTCCTGTGTTGAGGACCCCAGAACAGGATGTAATATTTTTCTTGCTTTGCAAAATATCAAATTCCCAGCTATTTAGTATGCTCAGTATCACTGTTTCACACTAAAAGGGATATTTACTCTTATGTATGCTCAGTTCACGGGAATATTTAACTGACGAGTATTTTCAATTTTAGTTTCCTTAGTGGACATGATGTTAATCCCCGAAATGTAGAAAAATCTGTGCATAAAATGTTTGTCTCCATTCGCCTATTCTACTTGTAAGAGTAATTTGCTTCTCTGTCTCTCAAAGATTGGTGTCAATTTAGCTGCTCAAATGCAAAATTAGTTTTAAATCTCCACTGTCTCTAATGGTTATAGTTTTCATTAGTATTTGAATGACAAATGCCAGTTAACAACTACTCATAATGCTCACCAGAGAATCACATACCAAAATCTGTTTATTCAGATATGACAACTTGGCACAGTCCAAGAAGACAATCTGTAAAGCATGTGTTTTATTTTCCTGAAGGATTTACTTTTCAGTATGCTTGTCTCAAAATTGAGATGGTTTATGACATTATGGTTTGAAGCCTTGGAAGTGGCTTCTAGTTTCTCAAAAACAATAAGCAAGATTCTGTCATTAAAAAAAAAATTCTCTGAGAAGTAATTTGTGTAAAATCCTCAGCCTCCCAAAAAAACCCCAAACCAAACAAAAAACCACACTATAATTTCTGTTCTACAGTGTTGCCACAGTAGTGAAGAAACTAAAGACAGAGGCGCAGCACAGATGTTTTGCCATGTTTTAGCATTTTGAAAAATCTTTTATTCTGTCAAATCTCGTTTTGGAAAGGGCAAAATTCTTAAAAAGAAAAGACTGTATCCCAACACACACAAGGTAATATTTAAGTCTCTTTATCCTTTATACTCTTACTGGTGGTGCTTTAAGAAGCACTGCAGGTTTTAAGGTGAATACTAGAGAAGCTTAAAGCAAAAGGGCCTTAAGCATGCCTGCAGGGAGATTCATTTTAGCACAGAGAACGAGTACCTTCCACAGTGATGTATTTAGTTCACAGTGCTGTAATGTCACATGGGACCAAATCAGGAATGGTTCCAATGAAGGCAGCAAGCAAAGCTATCAGTGACATTTGAAGCGGGTCCTTATGTTTTGTCCCAGGATTTGGTTTGATGCATATATAAACACACTTATTTTTAAACTACTTTTGGAAGCTCACCAGGCAAACAGGCTTTTTGCCGATCATAAAAAGGCTACAGCCAGGCAGTGTAACTTCTCAAATATAATGGATGTTTTGGGTGAATACAAGCAAGATGTCCTGTGTGCCCTCACCGTGCAATGCTGATCTATTGAACTAGACAAGGAAATAAGTTATTCACATATGCTGTAGCCCAGAGGCAGGCAGGAGAAATGAAAGTAGGGGACTAGCTCTTCAAAGGTTGCCTCCACTGACTGTCACATACCTTGTTTCTGAGCACCACTTCAAAACAAGGCAGGTGAATATAATTGTCTCTTTCAATTTAAAAAGTATTGAGACACTACAGAAGCTCCTTTCAAGTGGAACTGAAATTTTAATTGTCATACAATAAACTAACGTTTCATCCATTCATGCATAATGCCTTTCAAAAGGAATTTAACAAATATGTAGTTTGGATCCCCCCCATTCTACCCTCTTAGTAAGTAGTTCCAGGTACCATTGAAATGCTCTTACTTTGATCCTTTTCCTTGTGGATGAAAGGAGCCTTAACCTCAAATCACAGAGAATAAAGTTCCTGGATTTAAATATAGACATACGTGTTCCTTAGAATCTGGTCTCCAGGAATCATGTTTTCTGTTTTTCTTTTTATATTTACACTAACTGACTTAATAGACAATGTTAGAGCATTCAAGACAGTTCTATAAGAACAAATTTATCAATAGTGAAATGGTATTTACACAATTCATAGAGGTATCTCTATCTATTCGGCCACTGGCTGCATTTTTCAACCCTTTGATCAGACTGGTTCAATGGAAAATTGTAGATCTTCATCCTAAACAGTAATAAAAAGACAACCCTCAAAAAAATCCCTTATCTAAGGTGTGATTATCCATTTGGCTCATACCAATTATTTCAAGCTGTTTTTGAAGCCCATTTTCTTTGCAAAAAAAATAAAATTGGAGTCATCTCAGGAGTACCCCTTAGGGGAGTGTTCAAGTAAGAACTAATTACTATTCTTTTAACATAAAAGTGAAATCCTTACAATGATATTTTACTCTTGAACACACTTATTCCAGTAATCATTTGCTCAGTGTGACTATTGTGTCCTCCTGGCTGCTGTGAGGACAGGTGGTAGGTATGTATTTGAACCAATACTGGTATTGTAAAGTGAAGGGCTTATCTTCTCACTCTTCTTCCAGCTGTTCCAGTCTTTCCCATAAAGCATGGTCATTCTTGGTTCTGAAAACACAGGATTCACTATACAGACTGCTTAGCTAGGACAGTGTTAAATTGTTTAGAGGAGATCAAGACGGTGGTCCAGCAGCTTCTTTCTATGTAAAGCCTTCATTCTCATTTTCAAGTGTTTAACAAATTTACATACATTGTCTCTCACGTTCCCCTGTTGGTTATCATCCTCTTTAAAGTAAATAACATTAAAAAAGGAGGGTTATGGCTCTTTTCACCAACTTACCAAGTTCTCACACTTCCATCATTATGAAAATGTTTGGTTTATTTATTTTTTCCTTTTATTTATTTATTAATCTTTGGTTCATTTATTTATTTATTTATTTATTTAATTTCTCTAAAGACCCTTTAAGTATTTTTCGGTGTTTAGAAAGGTGCTTTGTGTCATCAGTTTTCATCAATTCTTTGACAGACCACATATATTTCTCCTCATTAGTTTCTCATTTTATAGTCATTGTATCTTGGTACAGGATCTTTGTATAGTCAAATTCTAGAGCTTTGCTTCTGTTGTACAGCTACAATAACTTGCATATTGTATATTGCATTTTACTACCTCATTATAGCATTTTCTTGCTTTGCAGTAGCTGTAGAACAAAGTAGAAATTTTGGAGAGTGTATGTTATGCTAAATGCTAACAATATTTTATAATAATAATAGTTTTTAAACAGAAACATGGCTGGGGCTTGTACTCAAATATTCAATGCTACTCACTGAAATGCTAATAAAGTACATTTGTTCATTTATTTTGTTAACATATACCTTCAGAGAATAACATTAGGGATTGATACAGTTGATGAATAGACTGCATGAGTTTATAGGAGGAGGCTTGCTTGACCAATATTGATTTATGCCTGGTCAGAAAACACACATGACATAAGCAGAAACCATCCTTTCCAAGGCAGGCATTTGTAGTTTCCTCAGGCAAATGTGATAGCTGCTAGCCAATGCCCAAAATTGATTGGTTGCAGATTGTTATAATCTGTCTGTTGAAGATGTCAAACCAAAACCATGCTGGGATTTTTCAGGCACATTTCTTAAGACTCAATATTATGTTCTTTGTTACAATTTTTATCATTTGACAATGAATAGCAAGATGTCTCTGTAACCAGATACATTGATTGCATTTCAATGTTGGTGGGAGGTGTCTAAATCTATTGTGTTTGTGCACCTCAGCTGGAGCTGGTAGCTTTGTTTTGTGTCCACTAAAATAGTTCATGGAAAAGAAAATCAGATAAAAACAAAAGTATTTTGTTCAAAAGGTTTGCATTTTTGCTATTGTCAACACAGTCTAGGTAAGTATCAGTATTTGAGACAAGATCTAGACTTGATAGAATACCCCAAGACACATAAAAAAAAGTTCCTGCTTAACAAAATATTGTTTTTCTGTGTGTTTAAATATATATTACTTGAAAGAGCAAAAATCTCATTAATTTACAGTCATCTGAGACAAACTTTGTATTTAAACAAATATATTTGGTACTCAACATTTCTGCTTTCATCGTTCTTATACAGTCAACAGTCCCTTGTTCAACACACTTGCCAAACCTAAAATAGGAAATAAAAATTTTCCTTAATGTTGTCAATAACTACTTTTTCCAGATGCCATTTCCTTTGAACAGTTCTGAGTAGGAATAGTTTTTCCTTTCATTTATTTCACACTTCCTCTTCTGTAAAAGAATATGGGTTCTAGCAATTTTTTTAATAGTAGATTTCTGCTGTTTTCTCAAATTCTGTTGTAGGACACATTTCTCCCTTTAGTAGATTTAGACAAGTAGAAACACATGAAGTAGCTATAGAAATAAGACAGATTTTTTCATTGAATACACCTGTTTTTTTCAGGTTGCTTGTGCAATGATATATCTCATCCTAATTTTCTTCATTTTCTCTCCTGAAACACATTGTAGTTTATTCTGCGGGTGAGATAAAATTATATAAACAATTCCTTTCATTCCCATCTATTTTCTCCCTCCAGTGAATGCATTCAAATAACTCAATATCTAAATTACTGTAATCACTTAAGGAATAGAAGTACTGTTCTGGAAAACTATCACAGGAATTAAAAGAATTGTTTTATTCATTGCACAAATTCACAAAATGCTAGTTCTACTAAAAATGAATGGCTATAAGAAGGAGACAACAATTTCAAATATGTGTAAGAGTTTTCATGGGGGAGAAAGTATTAATAAAATCTATTACTCTAAAAGTTTAATTAATTAATTAATAAAAAATATCTTTGGATGATTTATATATAGAAGAAGAGACTTAAATGTAACAACATTTTTACAGTGCATATTTCAATTACATAAATTTTGTGTAGAATTCTCAATTGCTTCCTCTGTAACATGTCCCTGATACACAGGAAACTCTGGAAGCTCGTGTGTCAGTTGTGTATACTTTAAACTTACCTTTCTGCTTAATTTTTCATTGAGAGACTACATTCAGTTTTCTGACTTTTGCTGCCCCACACTGGGATTACAAGAAACTACTCCATAAAAAAATAACTGAAAGGGAAAAAGCCATCAGAAAAGCAAAGTAAAGATATATGAAAGTCATGTATTTTTGTAAGTTTCCTGTAGTTTCTGTAGTTCAACCCTGTTTCATTTATCCTTAATAGCAGCATAGCCATGCCAAGATTTTGTGCTTCATGTGAATTTGTGCTTTTCATTGTTTACCAGCTGTTCTTTATTTTCAAGCTTCTCTTCTTTCTTTGTCATTTCCATTTTCTTTTATACAATGCACTTGCAATCACAATATGGTCTTAGAAGCCTAACAGTTGTATCAGTTTGTCCATTTTATGGGGCCACATTTGCCATTGTGCTGTCGACAGAATTGCCAAATCATAAAAATATTTCCACAGGACTTTATTCCCCAAAAAGTGATAAATCACTGATAAAGGCAGCCCAGTTCTGAGCCAGTTTCATTTTCTGCCCTGAGGCTTGTGCTCAGTGTGCCTGCATCAACTCCATCCCCCTCTGACTCCCTTCCTGGAGGGCTCTAAAGGGCTGTCTTTACAAACAATGTAATGTGAATGGTGTGGAAATCTTTTACATAAGAGGTGTGCACCAGGCAAACTAAAAAAGGAAGTGGATCAGTCACTTTCTCTCTCCTTTCCTCCCCTCACACATGTTGACCACAAATCTGGACCATCCATGCAGCAGGATCAGTGCATTATCTAAGGACTGGTGATCTTCTTTCTTCTCTCTCTCTTTTCAGTCTTTTTTTCTTTCCTCCCTTGCTTTGTCTTGACCAAGTGCAGTTATCATGTTCTACCCTATAATCTGTACTGAAGTTTACTGTAAGCACTGGGAGCTTGTCAAAGGGTGTTGGAAAAGGTAAGGACTTATTAAGCCAACATTTTCAGGACTAAGTACTGGACTGATTGTTGGAGTCAAGGAACTATACAAGTAAGCCTAAGAGCTCCCTGACACTTGGACTGATGTCTTTGTTCAGCTCAATGGGAATTTATAACAAACATCACACCTTCTACCAAGCAGGTCCTGACACTGTATTCTGCTCACAGTCATGGTCTCAGTTCTAAGCCCACTTCTGATGTGACCTGAATTGTAGCTCAGTCCTTGAATTATTATGAATGTGCTAATATTTATTGACTGGATAAAAGGTTTAAATTTGGAGCCAGAGTTCCAGAAGACTTCTCCTTGGTCAAAGTAAGTGTAGTAGAGGCAATAATAACAGAGTGCTGAGCTGCAGGGCTGGGTGTTTTTCTGAGCAGCTCCCAAAGGCTCTATTCATTGTCATTGCTCAGAATTCATGGTTATGGCCCAAAATACCCTGCTTGTGTTCAATCTGAACAGTTGGTTTCATCTGATTAAATCACAGTTTGGGCTAATGATGAAAGCTAATTGACTGAAGCAAAATCCAGATAGGACTGATGGACTGGTGCTAATGGAATAAAGAATTAAATCCCTGAAAGTTAAGGGAAGGATAGCATCTTTTCCTATAAGCAAGCTTTTGAGATGATAATTTTCAGTCAAGTTTGGATTTATCTGATGGGATAATGGTTGTTACTGAGACAGACAGTGACAAAGATGCACGCATGTGCTTAACTAGAAGACTGTAAAATTCTTTCCATTTAGAATTTGGTAATGCTATTGATATTTTTACCTTTGAAATATAAATATCCTTTATGTACAGTTTAAATTTAAATCAATGACAGATGAAAAGCATTGTAGATGTTTCCTTATTATGCAGATGTTTTACCCTGAAAACAATCATTCCTCTCTGATCCTTCTACCAAGTGGTAAAATAGGAAGGGTAAGTACTTGCTTATTTGTGAGACTGTCTTTTAAGGCATCTTAATTTCAGTATTAAAGTGTTGATTAAAATTAGAGGAAGGATTTATCTGGTTGTGTGTATCGACACATGCAGGTAACCAAGGGCAACCATCAAACCGCAGCCGAAATGCAAAGAGCGGATTTGTTTCATTACCTTGCTGACAACACCAGGCGGCAGAGACACACGGGGACACGGCTCCCTTAGGCTCAGTCCTATGGAAAGTGGCAAGGAGGAGGGGGAGGAGGGCATAGCTGCCTGCCTCACTTAACAAAAGGCTTTGTGCATGTTTCTGAGTGTGTTATCTCTCCTCAAGAATTCTACTTCTCAAAGCAGGCAGAGGACGAACAACATTAGGTATAAAAATGGAGTTTTCCCACACTAGAATTTTTTAGCAGTCTCAGCTGCAAGGTCAATTGAGTGAAACTATTCCCTCTTCCTCACAAAATCTTCCAGTTTTACCTCTTTCTTCCCAAAACTGGTTTTCCATTCATCTTTAGGTAAACTTTCTCTTCTTGATCTGTTCTGGTTTTGGCTGGGGTAGAGTTAATTTTCTTTGCAGTATGGGACTGAGTCTTAGAATTGTGATGAACAGAGTGTTGATACCACAGTGATGCTTTCATTATTAATGAGGGCTGTTTACATGAAGTCAAGGCCTTTTCTGCTTCTCACACTGTCAGCACAGAAAGAGTTGGGAGGGGACACAGCTGGGGCAGCTGATACTGACTGATTGAAGGCATATTCCAGACCATAGGATGTTGATTCACCAATAAAAGCTGTGGAGAGAAGGTAGAAGTTGGGAACATTCAAAGTGATGGGGTTTGCCTTCCCAAGTAACCATTATGCTTGATGGAGCCCTACTTCACTGGGAATGGTTGAACCCCTGTCTGCCCATGGGAAGCAGTGAATTAGTTCCTTGTTTTGCTTTGCTTCTGAGCATGGTTTTTACTTTCCCTATTAGGCCATCTTTATCTCAACTCACAACTTTATTACATTTTACTCTTTAGAATTTTTTCCCCCACTCTACCAGGGGAAAGAAAGCAAATGGCTAGGTGATGCTTAGTTGACATCTGAAGATAACACCGCCATCTTTGGTTCAGAAATTGTCTGAGTATATGGCTTTTACGAATATATGGAAATATTTAAGGCAGATTTTTTATCCATTGATGTTGTAGAGATAGCAATTATTTCAATTGTTAACTTAAGTTCCTGCCAGACACCTTAATAACCATGCTTCTAATGTCTAGATCAATGAAATTAAATACATGCTTCATTGCACTACTTAAGTAATGTATTCAGTTTTATCTAAGTCAAAATCCTTTTTCCTTCTTCTGTTCATCTCCCTGGTTTACAAGCTCCTATGACAAGTAATGAAAAGACATACATATACCAAGCTGCAGCCTCACTGACACCATATAAGTAACACTGCTCTTTGCAACAGTGCACCCAGGAGCAAAAGTGAAGGCAGTTCCCTGATACAGACCTTTCACACACTGGTGATTTTACATGGGACAAAAGAATAAATTTTGCTTGCCATTAGCACATCATAGAAACATACAAATAAAACAATGTTCTTCTCTTAAACTCAGTTGATATCTCACACCACAAAAAAAAAAAAAAAAAAACAGAAAG
>VZRX01022598.1:0-91584 GCA_013398075.1 Notiomystis cincta | reverse complement strand
AAAAACAGAACACAAAAAAAGGAGATCCCAAAGTGTCTTTTGTCAAAGAGCTATCCTGTTTTTCCTTTTCTTCAGATTTTAGTCCCTCGCTTTGTGGACCATCTCTGCTCATTTTCTCAGATTCTTTTCAGCTGCTTTCAAACGTTGCAGATTTGAACTGAGCAGTCAAATTAAATAATGTTTCCAGAGCAGAAATGAAAACTCCTAGAATGAAGAGAGGCAGATTGCTGAAAATATCCAGATGATAGAGCTGATTCTATTGAAAGGCACATATATGTACATGTACACAGACAAACACGGGTAAATAGCTTGCGATTTGTTTATGTAACTCCACAGTCTGGAAACATATCTAATCATTTTATGGATACTTATATCCCTTTTAGCTAGAAATCTGTGTATATTTTTATTTAATAAACCAGCTATAATTCATGATTGCTTTTGGATATGCAATGACAGTTGTAGTGTTTCGATTTCTGTAGCCATTTGTGGCAGAGAAGATTTCTTGCCTAGAGCTAACAGGACAAAACCATGGACAGAACACACTGCAGAAGTCACTTCAAGACCCAGGAAAGGAGAGAAACCCAAAGTCCCAAAGCATTTAACCAGGAAAAGGCAGGAATGTCAGCCCTTTGGAGCTATGCTTTCTTTACCTTAGAAAATCTTTGTTGAGGGAGTCTCCAGTGGCATAAAGAGGACTGAAAGCTGCCTCAAACAGGCAGCAGAAGGTTTGGTCTTTTTTCCTGTGATTAGGATTGGCACAGTGCTGAGAGAAACAGGTTTATACCATTTACTTCCCCCTCTGGTTCAGAGGAGAGGCAAAGGACAAGAATGCCATGCACCACTCTTGGCAGCATGATTTACAGGAGACCAATTTAAACTTCTGCCGCTGAAGCATTCATACTGCTAGATCATCATGTCTTCTATCATCATGTGCACGGCTATGTCTGTAACCACACACACACAGCAGGGTAAAGGTATGTATCCAGGGGTTCACATTTTGTGTTCCAGGCCCTTTTAGGTTTTGTGGGAGTTGAGTAACACCATTTTATCATTATTATTTTAGAGTTGACTGAGGGTTGCTCTTTGATTCTCTTGTTAGCTGTCTTTAAATGCTGAAAAATTTCTCAGTGGCACTAACTCCATTGCCAAATGTCACAAGTTAGTCAGCAATAATCTCAACATCTTCAATAGGTTCTTCCTTAAAGATAGCTTCAAAGTTGGTTTTGCTCTTCGAATCCAGGAAGAGGAGTCTGGGTTTGTAACTCTGTTTTTATATGTGCAGCTCTCCATCCTAGGGAATCAACGTGATGTCACTAAGTCGAATTTATTCATTCCTTAGTTCACATCCTACAAGTCCGGGACTCAATGGGATGAAAGAAAACGAAAACACATTGCAAGCTGGCCTTGTTACATCAAGAACAGGATACCAGCTCTACATTTTGCAATCAGAGTACATCTTGCCCATACAGGCTTCTGTGCAAACTTCCACAGGTGTACCCACTAGCAAGACAAAGGCAGGAGGCATTTCCTGCGCCCAGGGGATTGGCATTTGCACGATACTGAGGACTGCAGCTGAGAAATGACACCTACCTGAGTCATTCTGGGTGCTACCTGAACCAAACTCTTTAGCAAAGCAGAGTTGGAGAGGCACAGCAGAAGAGAAGGTTGTTGTTTGAAAATCTCAAAGTCCCACGGTGTGCCAAGAGGCACTGTCAGGAGAGCACGAAGCAGGTTGGGGCAGGAGGCTTTCCGGGGCAGCAGGGGACACTGTTTGAGACGCATGTAGCCTGGTACAGCTAAACTCGCCAACATCCTGCTCCTGCACCAAAACCCTGACTGCCACCCCTGAGCCAGAGCAAGAATGGACTTCCCCCACTGACAATATTACAGCCTTGGCAAGAGAGGACCTTGTCTGGATGTTGATGGGAGTCAGTTGTGACGGTCTTTTGTGTGTGTGCACGTACATGTGTGTGCATTTACAGAGTGTGCTGTCAGGGACTGATTTTCAATGATGCAAGTCTCCTCTAACAGATAACACTCTAAATAACAGGTGAGTGACTCCTGGCAAGAAGGAGATTGTCTGACCTCATTGTTTGCCTTTTTCCCCCTCTCTTTGTTCTTCACAAATAAAGGTTTTTTAATAAACTGAAAGGTCCTCCGCTCCTGCCTGATGATAAAATGAAAGGAACCAGTGAGGTATGGTACAACGTGGCAGCAAAAAAAGAGAAGCTCATCAGAAAATAACAAAGGTGCAAGTTAAAGATAAGGCAGCTGTCAGAGATTAATCCTGCTGGCCTGATTGTTTTCTTTAATACCAAGGCCTGCAATAGCAAGCGATAAGTTTGCTGAGTAATTTGGGTTTTGGTGAGGAAATAAAATTCAGGTAGGCCTCATAATTGATTTCCTTTTCTTTAGTTTTCTAAACATTAAACAAAACAAAACAAAAAAACCCCAACCTCTGCTTTGACTACACTTTCCTTTTTTCAAATTTGCTCCAAGGCTGTGAGCTTTCCCCCAAGCCGGGTCTGCAGGAAGAGAACTGCAGGGAGGGCAAAGCACCCTTTCCTTCTCCAGCATCCTCCTGAGAATACTTTTATTTCATCCTAAAGATTAACTGCATCTCTTGGACATGATAAATTCTGCCCATTATTGACTTCATTTTACTGTCTGAAAGTGGGCAAAATGTGAGGTGGTGGGCAAGTGAGGTGTTGGGAAAAGCAAATTTCAAAAGAAAGTAGGTGCTGCCTGTCACTGGTGGGATAACTGGTACCTGGGCATGGCACTGCTCACCATCTGCAGAAGGACAGTGTGATACTCATGGGGCTGGGGAAAAATCATTGCTGGCAAGCCATGGAGGTCATCCAAGGGGGTCACTGTCCAGGGCTCACCACAGCAGCACATGGGGCCTCCTGTCTGGTCCCTGGCCCTGGATGTGGAAGGAGGAAGAGTAGCCAGCAGGAGGGGTTACGTACCATATTGTGCTGGGGAAAATCCAGCCTCAGCCAAACCTTCCTCTTTTAGGGGTGCACATGGCCAGCTGTTGGGAGCCCTGGCACTGCATAGGCAGCAGCTCTGGGAGGAAGCAAGATAGAAGGGAAATTGAGGGTGGGAAATCTCTCCAAATCAGGAGGTTTGTCACAATGAGGCAGAGCTGCTCTCAAGTGAAAAAATGACCCTGACACAGAGACAACAGGAGTGTGAGTGTGCATGTGTGTGTGTGTGTGTTGGTGCACTTCTGTGTGTGCACAGGAGGCAGCAGAGCCTTAGTTATTGTGACTAAATGAACAGCCCCCGAGATACTCATCCAGCAGCTAATTTCTCATCTTATCTATTATTGAATGAGATGGGAAAAGTTTCCTGTTTTTCACAGATATCTCTAACACGAAAGATACAGAATTAATTCCCTTGAAGGCCATGCATCCAGATCCAGCCACAGACTCATTTGTTTCAATGGAATGAATAAATGCAGTTAGGGACTGCCCATTGATGGGGAAAAAAAAGTCCATAAAGCTTTCTGTAGAAGCAAATGTCTGCCACCACCTCCAAAACAAATGAAGAGCTTGGTGCACACTTTCTCCTCGTCCATTGAGAGCACACATGCAGATGCAGGCTTTTGCACTGCACAAACACATGCACTTAGACCTTGCCATTTCCCTCATTCAAAACAGGTATTTTCAGTGTTATAATGCATCACCAGTGCTACTTGAGAAGGTAACCCACAATGAAGACCTTCTTTGCCCCTAGGAAGCTTCTAAGGGTCTTATACCAGGTGCAAGAGCAAGAAGTGATGGGTGTGCTGAGCCACTAGCCCTCCACACACCGACTTTAGGTGAGGATTTGGAAAGAGCCCCATGCTAGGGTCAAACATAGAAACCAGATCAGCCATAGTAAAGCCAGGCTGTCATGAAAAAAGGCCATACATCTCTTTTAAAGCACAGACTCACAGAAAAACCTATGGGAACAACAAAGAAACTGATTTCTCTGTGTGTCCACAGGCAGTCAGTGGCTGCAACTACAGCTACACGGTGTGTGGCAGAGTGGGACATTTAACATCATGTTAGCAGTTTCCAGGCCAATTCTGCCTATTTTGTCTTGATTTTCATCTCTTTACTTTTCCCAGCAGAGGGAGCACCGGGCCAAGTGCTGAGAGGAGGCGACCCATTGGCCACTTCAAAAGTTTCCTTTGTCTTGCCTTTCCTCTGCCAAAGGCACAAATGGGAGTAGGGGTCAGTGGGAGGATCCAGCTTCCTTGCAGACTGGGCAGCTTCTCAAAGATCACTCCCATCCCAGCCCCTGGCTAGAGGGAGAGCAGGGCTGGGCAGGAAGAATGGCTTTTGACCACATCAGGGTAGGATACACACAGCTGCACTGCACCATGCACAGGTACCTCTCTGTGCAATGGGTCCTGAGCTCCACTCCCAGGGTCCCACCTGCTTCTCTGCTTCTTAAATTTTGACTCTTGTCTCTCCTGCCCTTTTATTCCTTGCCCCAGAGGCAGTAGGAACTTTCTACACTCCCTCAGCCTCTTACCTTAAGTACATCTTCTGATCCACTGTAGCTGGGAGAAAAGGGATACGGAGCTGTCCCCTGCAGCAAGATTAAGGTTTGACCTACAGGCCAAGGGATGTACCAAATGTGTCAGGCATCCTTGCCTGCTGCCTTTCCATTGCTAGCAGAGGATGAATCCAGATGATGACTCCAGATGATGCCCAGCATCAGAGACTGGATGAACAATGAGGTGGGTAAATATCTCACAAAAAGAAGATAGAGAAAGAGAAGTGGGAAGTGGCAGAAGAGAAACCTGAAGAAGGTTAAAAGAAATGAGAAGAGACAAGTCTGGTACTTTAGTACACTAAAAAGAGATGCTTCAGTTACACTACAGCAAGGCATTAGAGTAGGAGAAATGAAAATAAATTCAGCCTACAGTCCTAATGAAGTAAATTCCAGAGTGGGCTGAGACCTTAACTGATACAAATGAGGATCATTATCTTCACTCTGCTATCCTGTTCAGCACAGGGCAAGGAGTGCAGAGACAGGAGGGGACAACTAAGGATGAGATGAAGTACAGCCCTGCCACCCTGCTGCTGTCCTGTGATGAGGAGCCTCATACAAAGCACTGCACTGCAAAGTGGCAGCACTCTCTGTGAACTGTACAGGCCATCTGCAAAACAAAGCCACCCCAGGGTTTAACCCCAGCTCTTGATCCTGTCAGGAGAAGGGTTTCTGGATATCAGACTGGCAGGCTGGCAGGAAGAACGGTGGGTATCTGGATGGATGGGTTGTGAGCAGCTTTATGTTGTTCCCATGTGTGTCCTGACAGGATATTGGCAATATCAACCACCTGTGGGAGAGACTTCTTCAGTTTCAGCTGTCTTCTTCTGCCTAGCAATGCCAATCAACTGCTGGGGTCAGTCCTTGCACCCTGGAGACTGGGTTGAGCACTGTGACATAAGAAACAGCAGGAAACAAAGTGCTTTTCACCTGCCCATGATTAGCGTTTGTCCCCAGGGTGAGTGAGGTGGGCAAAGTTTTGATGCTTCCTGTTGTTACACAAAAAAAACACCAACCAACCAACCAACCAAAAAAAACCCCACCCAAACAAGAAAAAAACCAGCTATGCAGTGGTGTGAAGCAGAGCAGCACATCTGCTCAGCAGAGCAGGTCCCTGGGAACAAGCCTTCGCCCTCATCCTGCTAGTGGGATGCAGAGTCCTCGGTGCAGCCAGAGGCTCCAGCTGCCTTCTGCGGCTGCGTGTGGCCCTGCCAGGCTCACCTGGGAGCCCCTCTCTCCCACCAGCCATCCATCTCCTCCTGACAGCAGCACATGGCTGCTCTCCCACAGACCCATGATTTATGTGGCACAGAGCTTACCACCATCAGAAAGTAAAATGACCTCAAGATTCGCCACATCCAACGTTACACCTAGAGCCCTACTGCCCTATCTCCTAGCCTTGTCTTCTGATCTCTCCTTCAGCTCTTTCCTCTCAGAAGGAGAGATGAAAGCTACACAGAAATACAGCAGAAGCTTTCTCTTGGTACTCTCCATCACCGTATTTACATGGTAATATTTCATATCATATTTAATATTGACATCATAAATCCCTCTTGGTTTGGCTCAGCCAGGTATGACCTGTAAGTAGGCAGTGACTTAGTTTCTGAGTATTTACCCCTAATGAAAAGAGCTGGAGCCCAGATAGGTCTGAGAAAATAAAGATACATTAAGACAAATTCACTGTGGCATTAAATCAAACTCTTAACAGGATGTTTTGTTTAATATTTCTCTGAGACCCAGGCAAAATTCCCTCATCCAGAATCAACGGAAACATTTACCTTACGTAAATGTCTCTGCTGCAAGTGCAGGTAGTGGCAACAGAATTTAAGAGTGAAATTCTAATGCAAAACTGAAGCCTTTACCCAACTTAATCTTTCTAGCAATGATCTTGATAAAAGTCTCATTAAAAAGATACTGGAATGAAATAAAAATTAGTTAGGTGCTTTCAAGCTAGAACATGTTGGCATTTTGAGGCCAGATTTTTGAGTTTTGAAATGATATTTGAGAATCTAATGTCAAAATGTTTTTAAGTGGTTTATTTTGGGGGTTGTACTATTTGTATTTCTTATCAGGATAGTTCTGATAACTGACATCAAGGAACACCATGAAATTGTAATAATTAGCTTCCAAACTAAATAATTGACCAAGTGATCTACTTCTGAAATGCTACAAGGCAAATTTCCAAAAGTGAAATTTCAGAGAAAATATTTAAACAAACATATTTCTGGTTCAAACAAGGTAGAAATAACAGACCCAGTGAACTGAAAACTCAGTCTCAGCCATCTGTGGTGAAGGCTTGCATCTGAGCACTGCTCCCAAGCAGGCAGGCAGCATGCTTGCTTCTCTCTGAGGATGCAGGCTAGCATGCATTGGGGTAGGAGGTCCCCTGCCTTACCTTTCCCAGCTTGGTCTGTGGCTCTGTAGGAGAGCAAAAGGGGTGCAGGAAGATGGATAAGAGCTCTAGCAATCCATTTGTTAAAACAATCAGTGTTTGATCCCAGTTCAGTGTGCAGGACAGCAGCATGTGCAGTGTGGTTTTTTGCATGCTAGAAAACCAATCCAGATGCTCATTTTCACCATCATGTCAAATGAGTCATCTTCAGTCTAAACCAGACCTGCAGACAGGGGTTGGACCAGAATTCACATGAGATTTTGTTTATCTTTGTTTTTCACGGGCTGGACCACAGAGAGTTGGATTTGGGTGGCAGGTTTGGTTTTCTACATCACAACATTTGTGTAACAGCAATGTGGTTTCCTCGATTGCTTCACAGTTGAGTTAGTGACATTTAGACAAGCACAGTGAAATGTAAACTCAAACTACTACATCAAATAAACTCATTTTGCCCTGAAAAACCCTTTTTTCTTTTTTATGCTCTGGGGAGGAGCCATTCACAATGTTGTGGTGGAGGTGTATCAAAGGGTTATGATAAAGGTGCCAAACCCTTCCTAAGCTAAGTACACCTTGCATCAGGTCCACAAGTGTCACAGGTGAGGTGGTAATCCTTCCTTTCCCAAATCAGGCAGCTGATTTCTCTTTCAGCACACACACCTCCTCAGCTCCAGGGTAGGTTGTATCCAAGTTATCCAAAACTGCAGCTTTGAAGAGACCCTCTGAAGAGCTACATCTTTGCCTTGTCTAGGGAGGAGCTGAGTTATCCAGCTCCCCCACCATGCACTGGTTTCAGCCAGTCCCGTAGCTGTGCCAGGAGAGGGCCTGAGGATGGCTGTGTCTTCCCTGGAGCCCTTTCCTAAGGAGCTCATTCCACCTCATAAGCCATCCCAAAATGAGTCTTGTCTGACAGGTGCCCCTGGAGCAGCTTCAAAGGTGCCATGCCCTCAGTTCCCCTCTCCTTCAGGGAAGCAGACAGATCTGTCCTGCCTGAGGGTCTGACTCTTGATGCTGAATTTCACTGCTGAGGTATTTTTGGTGAACCAGGTGCCCAAACCAAAAAGGCCATAGAAACAAAGATACAGACATCCCAAATCTGGTCCTCATCTCCTTGGATGTGATTTTGTTCATTTAAATACAATTTTCTTTTTTTTCAAATCTGGAACAAAGATGATTTCAACACAAGGAGTATGCCTAACCAACACCACAAAGGGAAGGAAAGATTGGGAATGACTGTCTAAAACCAGAAGGACACCGAATTGCTATTTTATTTATTACAATCTGCATGATTTTAGGGGGGACATGGCAATTAACAAACATAAGAAGGCCAGAACTCTGCCCTGAGGAGCTGGTTTAGCTTAAATAGGCAGACCAAGCACAAACAAGTCTGGGTAACAAGAACATCTAGAACTTAAAGAGTAAATATTAAGAAAAAAAAAATCAACTAGTGCTTGAGGCCATAAAGCCATCCTTTAATTGACAGCAGTTCAAAGAAAACTTTCCCAGGGGGAGCCATTTCATAACCGCCTGCTGTGGAGTTCTCCTCTATGCCCTCGANAGAGTAAATATTAAGAAAAAAAAAAATCAACTAGTGCTTGAGGCCATAAGTCATCCTTTAATTGACAGCAGTTCAAAGGAAACTTTCCCAGGGGTGAGCCATTTCATAACCGCCTGCTGTGGAGTTCTCCTCTATGCCCTCGAAGCACATGGCTCCAGCAACTGCTGGCCGTACGCTCGGAGTTCAGAGCTCAGCTGAGCCATCCCTCCTGACATCTGACCTCTCCTCCCAGGCCTGACCACCAAGGACGTGGCTCCCCAAAAGATGTTGCCAAATGGGAGAGAAGGCTGGTGGAAAAGTGCACCCAACTGCAAAATACTGAAGAAGGGGTCAGGGTGGAAAAGCCTCAGCCAGTCATGACTCAGGCCCTGGACAAGGATGCTGAAAATCTGGATTTCATCCCAGCCTTGACCTTAGACAAGTTCCTCTGTCTCCATTTGCCTGCTTCCACTCCCAAATGTCATCTGCCTTCACCACGCTTTTTATAAAACTCTTTGGGGCAGCAACTGGCTCTTGCTATACTCTTGTGCAATGCTGCTCACAACAGGATCCTAATCCTCCCTCAAGTCTGCTGGCATGGATCTAAGGAAAAAAAAAGTGAGAGAAAGAAAGATGTAAACACTTCAAAATCTGTAAAAAATATATTCAAAGACAGGCAACTGCAGGGCATTCAAATGAACCTCAGCTAAAATCTGATTTCCAGTGTTGCTACTACTTATTACAAATAAAAATACCCTAAACCTGTCTTTGAATGATTAATGAATAATGTCTAGGACACATTTTTCACCCGAGAACAATGGAGAATTTCACACTGAATACATTTCAGTTGAAAAAAAATGATATTTTTCAGGATTTTCCCTCCTTTTGGCAAAAATTTGCCATCATTTTAACAAAATTAGCACCAAAGTTATTGCTGAGTAGTTTTGCTCTCTGAAAAAAAAAAAACCTGCTTTCAGTAAATTAAATATCTCAAGAGTTATCCCACTAACAAATTTCATTAAAGGACACTATGGCCTATTTCACAAGAAATAAAAAAAAAGTCCATTCTGGTCCTTCACAATGAAAATAACTTTAGAAGTTCAAAATTTGACTAAGCTGTTTTCCTAAGTTGAGGCCTGCTCTATTTTTCAGGCAGTGTTGACAAGAGCAAGCTGAGAAAGAAATGCAGTTTCCATCATCTATTCAATCTCTGGCCCCTCTAACGATTAGCAAAAGTGTCTGTTTCACTGGTGTTTTCTTGTTAAATAGAAACTCATCCCGTAGAAACACAACTCGAAACCATCAAATCATTTCACAACTGACAGATGGTAACCGCCATCCATGCAGCCCTCAGCTGGTTTTAGCCAGGGAAATGGAGGTAAGAACTGCTGCATCATGATCAAACCCTGTACACCTCACCCATCTTTTAGGATTTCCTCTCTGAAACAAAGGCACAAAAGAGTTGCAGTCACACAACTCACTGGTAAAGCCAGCTTACACCCATTGCTTTGCTTTGCATTGAAATTAATTTTTTAATTAGGAATGAAACTTTTTTTAAAAAACAGGGATATAGGATTGTCTCTTTCTGCTTCCCCCTAACTGAATTACCCAGCACACAGAAAAAGGTGAGCAGGAAGATGAGAACATTCAAAGGCTCAGTATGGTTTTTGAAATCCAGATGAAGCTGTTTACCACCACAGGAAAGATTTATCAGCATTGTCCCGTTGTTTTATAAAATTATTTCTTCCAGAGCAGGCAAGCCAGGAAAAAGCCAAGGGGCACAGGGATGAGCAAGGCCATGTGGGCACCTACCCTTCATTGCCTCTGTGCACTGTTGCAGATTCAGCCCAGCAGACTACTTACAATCAGTAATGGTCACTCAACAGCCTCTTTGGAAGCAATTCATGGCTTTGGCCTCGTGTTTGGGGCAGGTAACTTCAGCTAACACCAACTCTGGCAGCCTCCAAGCTGTGTCCAAGCATCCCAAGGGATGGACCCAGTGAAATTCCTGCAGGCAGGCATGAGGTGCTTCCAGAGGGCAGCAGTGCAAGTGAGGGAAGATGTCCCTGCTGTTATGCTGGCTTTGTATACAGAGAGGGTTTTCCTTTCCTCCCTGGGGCTCCCTCCCCTGCTGCTGCTACACCCACTGAACTTGCAGAAGATGGAAAAGAAATGCACTACATAGAGGTTAGTTGGCCATGAACCCTCAGCCTCCTCCCTCACAGAGGTTTGGCCTCCTCAGGAAAATGTCTAGAATGGACTTTGGGTGCCACTTTCAAAGGGTGTGAAAGAAAAGCAAATATTTTCAAATGTTCCTTGCTAGCACTTTTGAGTCAGAAATACAGGCAGCCATGGAATACAAATAACATTACAAAGCACTCTTCACACTGTGCCACCATCCAGCCCCTTCTGTCCCTCACTTGCACTTCCAGAACATCCTTCATGTATGCATGCAGTGCAAAAGAAGTTTGAATTGAGGAAACTCCCATGTAAACTACCCAAAAAAAAATTCCTTCAGTACACTGATGTTTTCTAGCTTCTACTACAGTGACTCTCATGAAGCTGTGACATTCAAGGAGGATTTGTTTGCAGCACTCAGACGTATCATCATCTCGACAATTTTTCTTGCAAGCCTAATTTTTTTTCCCCTGCATTATTGAAATGCCTCCACTGTACTCCTGCCCTTGCCTTAATCTTTGGGGCATTAACACGAAGTAAGCGAGGAACAGTCCATAATGATGTGGAAATAAAGAGCAAATAGTGATACAAAAAGGGAGAACAGTTTTAAATTAAATGAGTAGAGATTTAGGTAAGATGTCATGAAGAAATTCTTTACTCAGAGAATGGTGAGATACAGGAATGGATGTCCCATCCCTGGAAGTGCTCAAGGCCAGGTTGGATGGGGCTGTGAGCAACCTGATCTGGTGGAAGGTGTCCCTGTCCACAACAGGGGGGTTGATTTTTAAGGTCCCTTCCAACCCTAACAATTCTGGGATTCTTTGAAATAGAATATGAAAAAGAACACATGCAAAAAGAAGGGAAAACCAAACAAAACACAGCCTGAGGTTTTACAAAAAGCTGCATAACTTGAAGCTGAAGGAGAAAGAAATGCATTTGCCTCAGGTGAAGGAGAACTAAATCCATTTATGTGAAAGCTGCAGGATTTTAGCCACTGGTGCCCTTTCACTCATACAAATATAGCAGCATTAGTGGTTGCCAATACTGAGGATACCTTCTGATCCCAAACCTGCTAGTGAGCTGAAGGTCTGTTGGCTTTTACTTTTATGCACAGAAAGGAAACATCAGGGTTTATTTTAAAGACAGCGGAGTGATAAATATTTCCAAGTTTCCCTGTGAAAAAAAAGCAGGAAAGAAAGGGGAAAAGATCCCAGCGCTCTGCCCTCGTTTTCCTTTGGTTTTGCAGCCACCTCTGTAAAGAAACCACTAGGTTTGGGCTTTAGGCGTCAGCGACCGAATTCTTGGGTGAGCACTGCCCCCTGCCGGGCATGGCGGGCACTGCGGGCCCTGCCCCGCGCATCCAGCCTGGCCTTGGACACTGCCAGGGCAGGGGCGCCCGGAGCTGCTCTGGGCAACCCGCTCCTGTGCGTCGCCACTCCCGCTCTCAACAGTTTCCTCATAACAGCTCATCTAAGCCTACTTTGCTTGTTTAAAGCCGCTGCCCCTTGTTCTCTCACTGCATGCTTTTGTAAGAAGCCCCTTTGTAGCTTTCAAAGTCGCTCTTCAGCTTTGAAAATGGAGTCCAGGAGGAGCCACCTTTTCATCGCATCAGTCCTATTCACTCACTGTTTGATTCCCTTGAGCCCACTATCACGCTTGAACACTTAGCAGGATTTTGCTTTATTTACTTAATTACAGTCATCTTCTTCAGAGGGACCAAGGGATGGATGCGTGGTCATTTCCCCCACTTCCCACTGCACTGCTGAGCCCTTTTGCAGCCTAAATATGTATGCACAGCTCTGGTGCATCTGTCTTAGGGCAGCAGGCTGGGAGCGGTGGTACCCCTGGATGCACAGCCCACTGCTCGGGGCAGGCCATGGGTGATGTCCTCCAGCAGCTGCCTGGCAAGGTGGGTAAAAATCATGCCACCAGCTGTGACAGCCCAGTCAGGCACAGGGGGCCTGGACTAGGAGCACTAAAGCAGGAGCTCTGAAAAAAAACCGTTTTCCTCTGAGTGTTTGTGTGTGTGTGTGTGCAATTTCCATAATAATTGTGTCTGTTGTCTGCAGACATGAATTCATTACAGCAGGAGGTAAGAGAACAGCCTCAATATACATTTCAAATTCCTTACTACAGCCTTGATTTATAAGGCACAACCTGAAACACTGACTAGCTCGTTGCCTCTCAGTGGGCTGAATTTAGCATGATAGCTGAGAGGACTGAAAAACAAATGAACAAATTTTGTTCTTAAAACACTCCATCTCCACATTTTTCATTCTTAAGAGTTGCTAGCTGTGTCCTGGGTATCCCCCTGCTTCCTCCACTCCACCCCCTCCTTCCTCCTGTGCATGCTGCATCGGCACTTGCATTAATCCAGGCCCGAAAGAACTAAATTGATTCACAGTAACGCAGGCATCCAGGGGCAGAATATTCCAGGAACAAATGAATTAATCATCTCAGAGCCTCTGTGCTAACCCACATAAAAGCCCACTGCCCAGAGAGGTGGCAATGAGGGGCACAGCCTGGCCCCTCAGCTGACCACACAGCACCGGCTCCCAAGGCAAGCATCCCGTCTGCTCCAGACGCCACTGGGCATGCACGTGGAGGCTGCCAGGCACAAGCCCGTGTGAGATAGCACTCTTTGAAGAACTCCAGAGTAGAGGAATTGGTGTAACAGGGAGTCCTGCCGAAAGACAGAGGTCTGCAGTGGTTATAAATGGACCTTCATGGCAACAACATCAGGAAACAGAAAATAATGTTTTGCAATTAGGTCCTGCAGCTGCCGCAGTGCCAGCACACAGGCTACACACAGGTGCAGCTATTACAGCAATGAATAGCACACACTAAAGGTGCCATCCACATAGGCAATAATACCAGGGCTGAAAAGGTATTTCCATTTGCAGCCTGATGTTGGGAACTGAAAAGGCACAATAAATAGGCTGTCTCTCAGCCACCCAGGTCTCAGCCTTAGATGGAGCACCAGGTGAGCAGGTGGGCAATTGGCAGAGAAGCTCCTTTCACCATCCGACTGGGGAAACCAGGTAATGTCTGAGTGGAGACCAAGAGGCTTCAGCCAGTTGAAAAACTGGCAGCTTTTTTGCTTTCTTTGTTGTGAATAGAAAGGTTTTAGAAGTTTTTTTCCTGTCTGTTGTTTAAAACACTCAAAAGGTTCTTGAGAGCAGGGGAAAGGAGTGAGTCTCTCTTCTGGTCTCTTCCACGTAACACTCTGGCAGTGCCACTCCACCCACTTCAGTGGCAGGGTCTCCTACTGGTGGGAGCAAGAGAGAAGCAGACACAGAAAAAACACTATGGGACCCATTTATCAGTATTTTGCCCTTTTCCCCCACCCCTGTCCCTGTGTCAGCCCCATGCAACAGCAAGAGGGCCTGGAGAACCTGACCTCCAGAGGTTCCCCCAACCTCAGTTATGCTGCTTCTGTGACCTCCCTCTGGTGCAAAGTGGCTTGATCTTGTTTGGCTCCATTGTGATCTATTGCAGCTCTCAACCACCCTCCACTGGCACAGATCTGTGACTCCAGGGGCACGGGATGGTTATTTCTCTGCAGTCTGCTTTGACCCCCTTAGAGACACGTGTTAGAAAGGGAGAGGGAATCACAGACTTACCAATCCATTGCAAGTAAACCAAATGTTTTCCAGACTGTTTTACCACACACACATTCTTTCTTTCCTTCCTCAGAAAGAGGAGCTATTTCAAAGACACTTAGCAGAGAGCTAAGAGAAAAACAGAATAGCAGTTATCCAGTGCAATCAGGCATCCTGCCCCAGGGTGAGCTTTTATTTTTCTCATCTGTAGGCCACTAGACATTTTTCCATGGTGGTGAAGATGTCTAAATCACAAATGTAAGGCTAGCACCAGGTTTGCCTTTTCCTCATGGAGGTCTTGGCAGCTGTCCACAGACCCACAAGCATCCACAACCACAGATCCCCAGCTTCGTGTGCAACACATGCAGCTGCCACAGGTACAGGGCGTCCTCATCCCCCCTCACCTCTGCCAACTCTGAGCCCGTGCCAAGGTCCGTGTTGCCACAGAGCCTGGTAGTTTAAAGCTAACGTGAGTAAATAAGCCCACCATAAACCACACCCTTTGGACTTGCAGTCCAGATATAGACTTAACTTCTTATTAATTTTTTTTTAACTTTGTGTAGAACATCAAATCATTTGTAACCTCAGCCTCACTGCTCCATACCAGCTACAGATGGGCTTTTTTGGAATGAGCCAGTTGAGCATGGAGACACAGGTGTGAGGCTTGGGACTGCCCTGCTGGGATTGCCTGGTCCAGTACAGCATGGGGAACGGCTGTGACATCCAAGGCACAGCTCTATCCTCTGTACCGGGATAGAAGCTGGGGAAGGGTCTGGATGTTTTCAGGCTGACAGTGCCAGGAACCCACTGAATACAGGCAGGGGAAACAGCTACCCCAGGCACCAAGGGAAAAGCATCCTCCAGATTCCTGAACAGGTCCCAGTTCACCAAGGTAAGCAGAACCAAGTTCTTTTTATAGGCCTTAAAATTGAGGAAGGCAGTAAAATTAATTTGAAAACTTTGCAGGAAGCTGGCATAATGAAAATAAAAGTGGATTGATGCACTGGCTGGCATACCCTTGCTCTGGGAAAGAGCTCAGGCAGTCACTTCCAGAAAAGCTGAAGCCTGCTGGAAGAGAGGACAAAACAGGAAACACAGCTCAAAGGAAGCTTGCAGACAAAGTGGCAATGTGAAAGAAATTATGATGATTAATACAGCGCCTGAAGTGTGCAGGGGAGCTACAAAAGATTGAAAAAAAAGACCCAGAGATTTGATTTTCCACTGCCCTTCAGCAGCAGCAGTCATTTTATACCAGCACAAAGCGGGAGTGCAATCTTCACAGCACAGAACAAGTGCACTTTATGTTGCCTTTCTCTCTATTTTCCTGCTGCAAAGCTCCCAGGGAAAGGGGCAATCAACACCATTTGTCCCTGACCACTGAGGCCTGGAGCCTAAGCTAGGACAGAGACCATAAAGAACAGACAAAGGGAGAGGGAAACCACTGAGAAGAGCTACCACGTTTATCTCTGGCTAGGATGGAAGAAGCAATAAGAATAAACTGTGAACAACATCCAGTGACCAGCTGCAGAAAAAGCACCATTACAGAAGAGGAAAAACTTGTTCCTTCACTTAATTTGATTGTGCTCCAGAGTTTTGCCATAATCAATCTCTTCTAATATCAAAAGCAAACCAAATTAGAGCCTTAGATAATAACATTTTAAGCCTGTAGTTTGGAGTCAGTCACTTCTCTATATCCATCATAGCAAGTCAGCAGCAATAAATGAATAAAGATTGAAAGATTCAAAGCAGGTATGTAATGCCACCAAGGCCAACCAGCCGCTTTTGGCTGTAGCACCATCTTTCAACAGACCAACAGTGCACTCTCAGGGTGTCTGGGGTTTGTCCTGTGAGGTGCCACCAAGTTTCAGGTGCTGTGGTTTCTCCAGAGTGAAGAGGGTTAAGATTTTAGTTCTTGGTTCCTGCTCTCTGAAAAGCTTGAATTACGAGGTGTCTTGCTCAGGTTTCCTATGGATGGGAATATGTTCCTGCCAGGTCTGTCTTCAGCTCCTCGGTGCAGATGAGCACCAAATCACACTGCTCATGGGATTTTCACTACTAGTACATTAAGAAATTTAAACATTCCTAAGTGACCTTTAGGTTTACAATAATGGGCAAAGGGGCATGTTAGGTATAAATTTCCCTCAGCAAATTAAAAACACACATATTCACCTCTTATTTATTTGCTACATCAAGTCCAGAGTAGATGAGATTTACATGGCTTGTATCTCTGTGACAGGGGAAGTATGTTTGGTCTCTCTACAGTCTGGCTTTATAAGGCTTCATAAAGACATTCATATGTATTGCAGCTGTATCCTTATTTGTATATATGTTCTGTGATAATGCTTCGACTAAGCTTCTAACAGAGAAGGAAAAAAAGAAGGGGGCAATGTTCAAAGGAATAGACAGCTTTCCCCTAAACCAAAAGCAAGCAAACAAAACCAGAACAAACTTTGTGGCAAGATGCTTTATTTTGTTGTTTTTAAAACAGAGGAGAAGCATTTTTTTAATCTGGATATCCAGAATATTCTTCCAGTTCAGAAATATTTATCTCCTGACTTGCACTTTCTTGCACTTTCTTGCAGCAGCCTCTGAATTCTTTTGAGCCATTAAAGGATTTTGTCCTCAAGTCATTCCCATTAGGGGAATATTCAATTTACAAACTTGCCTCCTGCTCAAGGTTTGCATGTGAAATTCACAGTTAACATCCCTCCTCACTGAGTTTCAGGTCAGTGCCCTATCCACTGAAGAGAGAGAGATATTTAACAATTAAATAGTCCTCTAGGCTACATCCGTACAAGGCAGTCCAGGAGTGCCTCCCAGCCCAGGGGTCTACGTGCTCTGTTTTCACTCCATGATGGAATGGTGTCACCCTGCCTCTCCACACACTCCCCTTCCCATAGGAAGGAAAATTCTCTCCAAGGGTCAGGAAGGACACACAGTACCCTCACGGTCCTCAGGGCAGGCAACTGGGGTCTCTGGCCACAGAGACAGCCCCACAGCTGAGCACTGCTGAAGAGCTGGGCACAAGCCCCACAATTATCTCACGGTGTCTAAATACCTTGCATAAATCCATCCATTGCTTCAGGCACCCAAGAAGTGGAGCAACCTGAAAGGCAGGAGGATGTAAAGGATATATTTTTGTCTGTTCAAAGACAACACAGTTCTGCTTGTAAAAAGTGAGCTATTTTTCTACTCTCAGGCTTTTGATATTAAGAATTAGCTATCCACTTTCCAGAAAACAGGGAATTAGTCTTTCCAGACTACGTGTTTAACAGAGAAGAAATGAATCTTCATGAGCTCAAGACATATTCCCTCTTCTTCTCTTAGCCCCTCACCCCCTGCCTCATATCTCTTCTATGCAGTTTTTCAAATAGTTTAATAATATTCACAGGGACATTAGATTAATTGGATTTTAATTCCAAATGACTGTGAAAGCAGAGAAGTGAGTCACCAGTCCATGCTAATGAGAAGATCTATTAAGGACCCTTCTCTGATAGACACATAGAGTAGGGTTATAAATATTTCATATTCAATTAATTGAATTTTGCCCCCTGTTATAGGATGCTGCCCTGGAATGTTAATCAACTGGGACCAGAGAGAGAGGGAGAGAGGAAGAAAGAAGGGGGAAAAAAATCTAAAAGAGAGTCTTTAAACAACATCAGAGCCATTCCCATCCCCAAATCCTCCCAGTTCACATGGCACCCTGCACATCAGAGCAGAGGCTTTCATACAGACTGCATCTGGTTACACACAGTGGATAAATTAATGTTAATTAATCAGACAGTCATTTTATGGAGAACTGTGCGCAAAAGGTTATTTGAGCCCTGCTGCAAATAGATTTATAGGTATAATTGCCATGTTGAATGACCCTCTGTAAATAGGCTCATTAAACTGGCCATCAGTCAAGAAGTCTAATTGAGGAAGGCCCATATCGTGCCGCTGGGACCACGCGCTGGCTGCAAACAAATCCGCTCCACAGAAGCCCGCTCTCTGAAAGCCGCCAATAATGCCACTTCCCATCCTCTGGGCACTTCTGCCACTGCCACTCCTGCCAGCTGAAACTCCGGGCAGGAAGGAGAGAGGAGAGCTCCCATGCCCATCCTCGTGGCTTTACATCATTTGCAAAACACACCAGGGGACTGGGCGCAGCGTGGAAATGGTTTTATTGACAGCTGCGCTTTCCAAATGCCGCTCTGGCCTTGGCAGCTGGGAACAGCTTGGATGCACAGGCTTCAAAGGCGCCAAGATCAGAAGGCAAATAGAAAGACACTTTATAAAGATTTTTGATGACATTTCATATTTCAAGAGCATCTCTTGATTTCATTGGGGTGGAGGGAACATGGGAGGGTCCAGGCCAGGAGTCGAAATGCCCAGGACTGGCAATCAGGCACAGACACGTACCCCAAAAGCAGGGCAGCTCATGGGACTACAGTCCTTCCCTCAGTGCCACCCAGGTCCTTCAGCTATGCTGGCAGACAATCATTCATTCCCATGGGGGCTGTCTCCAGCCCTGTGGGGGCTGGGTCCAACAGGGAGCCCTCCAAAACAGCAGAAAAACCTTGCCACCATCCCTGGCAGCAGACACAGGAAGCCATAGGCTGGCACTGTAAAAACTGGTCTTTTGCGCCTTCTTGTGGCATGTGCTGCCTGCTCACAGTCAATTGTCACAACCTCTGTGTGCCTCCAGTCCCCACCTGTGCAATTATTTGTTTGAGGATTGCTCCTTATTTCACACACCCAAGGGGCCCTGCACCCTGGTTCACATGCCAAGCACTGCAGTTGCAAGAATTCTCTCACACCCATCCTGTGAATCATGTTCGTGCTCCCAGAGTGGAGAAAAGGAGGAAGTACATGGCATCCTCAATTACCCCAAAGTGTCCTGGGCAGCTGCTCACCAGGCCAGCCAGAGGGGTTTCTGGGTGTCAGAAATGGGCTTTTTTTGTCCAAGCTGCTTCCCAAGACACCTCCAAGGGAAACTGCACCATCTGCTCCACACTGGAAGGTATCATTTAAGAGTATTTGGGGGAAAAAACCCACATCAGAATAACAGACAGGTAAATCAATTGGAACGTGTTCACATTATCTCTCCCAATACTTGTGTTACTCACATCTTTTGAGGTTGCCCGTAGTAGTGTATCAGCTTGATCAGATATAAAATGACCACAAAACACAATCCTTCTCAAACAGAATTAAAAACTAAAATTTAAAAATTAAAAACTAAAGCAGAAAATCTAAAGTGCACTAATGCAGACGCCATCAAGGCAGGGATAAGTATGAACAAAGAGAAATCCATTTGTCTCAGAGCAGTGAGCAATGTCATTACATGAAGATGTTTCTGATGAAGAAGGGTTTCCATCCTTGGACAAGGCAAGGGCTGCATAACATGTCTGGGCTGTGGCAGCATTTCTCTTCATCCTGTCCCACTATGACTGATTCAGCCTCAATGTGTTCCATGCTCTTTTTCCAGTACTGGTGGGCAGATTATTTACCTGTACAGCATCTGACAGAAGGGTCAGGGAAACTGACTGTGAGCATAGCATGCTCCTGGATCAGCTGCCTCCCATTGATGCCTGGGCTTCAGAGGCCAGGTGCACAGCCCCTCATCCAGGTGCACGGGGAACCGTGCTCCAGTAGGACAGCCTCCAGGCAAGCTTGGGTCTCAATTTCAGAGTTGTTCTATGGATGGATGATAAACTGGGTCACAAGGGCACTCCCAGGGCACTTCTCTGAACTCATTTTCCCCCATCCTGTGGTCCCCTGCTAAAGACCATATTTGAGTCAGGAGAACAAAGCGTACCCCAAGTTCTTAAGGCATATTAACACCATTTCTTCTATGAACAAAGCAGCATTTCCTCCTGTAATAATAGAGGTTTCCTCCAAATAATCTAAGGTCTTCAATTTCTCCCATTCTCCTGCCCCAAAGCAGCACACCTGTATCACCACAGACTTGAAACCCAACAGCTGCCTGGCAGTTTGGGCATCTGTGCTGCTGCAAAACCTTTTGCCTTTGCAGCGTCCCCCACTCAGCACAGGAGGAGAATCTTCTCTCGAGTGCTCGCCCACAGAGGGCACCACTCGTAAATGTATCTGAGTAAACGCGCTGCCACTTCACGTCTCACCAGCACAAATCCGAACCCTTCATGCATGTCATTACTGTCATCTCCAGGAAGACAGGGAGCAGCAGGCTGATGGCACACAAAAGGATACCTTTTTAAAGTGCTTGCTGTGCGTTCGCGCTCACGCTGAGATGTCAGGCAAGGCCTCCCATTCTGCGCCGCAGTGAAACGCCTCTAGCCCCTGAGAGCTGAACTGCATCAGTTCAGTGACATAAGGAAAGAGAACGGTACCTCAAAGGATATCTGGTATTTCCATATGCAGCCATGCATGTCACTTCCTCTTGGGCAAGGATGGGGAGACACACATGCTCTTCTTCTCCTCACAGCAGGTGGACTATAGGGATTCTACTCATAAATGATGAAGACAAGATTTTATTTACTACTGCAGCCAGTACATAATTTTTCTGAAGTCCTCAGTTCAGGGATAAGAAGATAAAGGGTTTAAATTTAAGAGTCACTAACCTTACTGACAGGAATTTTGCCCCTAAACTTCCTTGGGTGTTGGGATTTCAACCTTGGGTGTTGTATTTCTACAAAAGACCCTAGATCTGGTTTGTTGACCCTGTTTTTATGTGTGTAGAGAGGTAAGTGTAGCTTTATTTGAACACCTACCAACAGAGTAAAAACCTACAGCCTTCTCATCCACCTACTTCATTTTAAGTGATACAAAAATCCCAGCTATGTGCAATGTATGCACACAAAACAGAGCAGCCAAACAGGCAGAAAAAATATCTGCCCACCTTGTATCCCACTTCTGTGCTGCCTCCATTGCTTGGCAAGCTCCAAGTGGACATGCAGTAAATGTACTTAGGGCAGGAGACAGCCTACAGGACAGTAAAAATGTACATTGTGCATTCAGTTCACAGAAGAAATTGCTGAGCTGTTTCTTCTTTAAATACTAGACTCGTAGTGAAGTTGAAATGAAGTTTTACTTTTCATTCAGTTTTCTCTTCCAAGTGCATGTCAACTTCTAGTTTAGAAAAATCAAAATATGCTGAAAAACAGCAGCTAGAATATGCCTTCAATCCAAGAGGGTGATGGTGGTGGTGTCTTTTTTATATTCTCTTATTTTAAATCCAC
The DNA here is from genome assembly GCA_013398075.1 of Notiomystis cincta. Taxonomy (NCBI): domain Eukaryota; kingdom Metazoa; phylum Chordata; class Aves; order Passeriformes; family Notiomystidae; genus Notiomystis; species Notiomystis cincta. The sequence goes on along the minus strand of VZRX01022598.1, from coordinate 70,131 downwards.
CTTTGTCCACCCAGTACAATCCACCCTTCTCATTTCTGTCTGATAGTCTTGTATTTCTCTCTTACAAGCCATTAAGATTGTTGTTCTCTTCAGAATGTTTCTAGAAGCTCTTGAGCTTTCTGCACACTAAGAACCCAGTGAGGAATTAGAAACTAATAATATGTAGGTAATCACTATCATGTATTTTAATCACTGAAGCACACTTTCAAATTACCGTAGAATTAGAATTACCAGAATTCAAGTTCCTGGCATCACTCTTTTCTAACCTGAATCTCTACTTTGTCCCTTTGAGTGACATACTCCTGGGCAAAGTAGATGCACATTACTAGCACGAGTCTCCTCTAAATAGTAGCAGCTGTTTGCAGCCTTCCTATAAAACAAAACATCATCCCCCTGAAAGGAATGAGAGAGATTTGTCTCTACAGATAAACTGTGGGTCTGCTGATAAATGGAGTTAGATACTGAGAGATGAAAGAAACAATGGGAAGAACCATAAATTCCAAAGGAATTCCACTGATTGACATAAGAAAAAGAAAAGGCGAGGGAGGTATACATTAGAAGTGGTCTTAGGTATTCGGCGATTCAGGAAGTCTATACCTCTCAAGTACCTCTCAGAAAGAGAGGGAAATGTGGCTGGGAAATTAAGATAGAAAGGAGGTTGCATCCTCTAACAATTTGAGAGACTCCATGGGAAATCCCCATGATCTCTCCCTTTATTCAAACAAAGTAACAGGACTCCTCTGTATCCTTTTCGGACATAAACCCCTGGTGTTTGTGGATTAATTTTCCTGACACCCTTGAGAAGGAGAAAAGGAGAGAAAGGCTCAACAAAACAAATTGATCAAGGTAACTTCAAAGGTAACAGCTTTTTTTCAAAGAAATATTTTACAGCTATTTAAATCTACTCTGTTTTAGCTTTGCAGGGCTGCCACATTTGTCTGGGTATGCTGCCTAGTCCACAGTAACACAGTACAGCAAAGATTTTAGGTAGTTTTCTTCTATTCCATCCAGCTTTAAGGCCAATTCAACCAGCAAGTTTCCCTGCAAATGCAATGTTTTAAAAAGCCAGTTTCAATTTTGGTTCATGTAACATATCACATTAAATCCGTATGACTGGTTCTCTTTGATTCTCAGGGTGCCTGTTTTTAGGGAGAAGTTCAGGCTGAGAAGACAACATGACAGGAGAGTAAGAGTTTGCTCACTAGCCCAGACTAATCCATCACATTATAGGAGCCGAAACTACAACATAAACCAATGGCATATAAGGAAGTTTCACTTGGGGAAGCACCAGAAGAGCAACCCCCCTGATCATACCTGGCCTCTCTTGGGCGTACACAGCTCAGGAAGAACTGCAGAACAGGGCACGAGCTGTGCAGGCAGATCTCAGGGCACAGATATAGACCCACAACCCCCTCTAAGAGCACTTATTTTCCAAAGCAAGTGCTAAGACCAACCTGCTGGGAACATTTGCCTTCCATAGTCTTGCTGAAGCCCAGAGTTGATGTGAATGTTGCTGGCTCTGCCAGAGCTCACAGGTTCTTTTGTTTCTGAGAGGCAATCACAGGTTGGCTTCAGCCCACAGGATTTCAGGGCCAGCAGCACCCAAGCCCCCCATCCCTTTCGGGGGTTTGCCCTGGCTTCCTCCCACAGGAAACAGGGATGGCACAGCCAGACCTCAAGGGAAACGTTAGATGCCCAAGATGCAACTGAGGCTGGTGCCACAAGAAGAACAGACACATGAGGACAAAGACCAGTCAAGTTAAGGGCAAAGTTGCCCTGAACACAGATAGGAGTCACCTTGTCTCTGTTTCAGCAGGACAGAAAGCTCAGCTGCTGTGTAAAATCTAGCAGACCTGAAGATCTTCCCTCACAAGCATGAAGGATTTCACCCACCCACTCACCCATTTTCGCATTAGACATTAGTGATCAATAATGCCAGGCAGTGACACAAAGCAAATTGTTTATTCAGATCAATCTTTTAATCTCATCTTGTCCTTTAAAATAAATTAGCAAATAAACTCTTCCATGAACTATGCTCTATATCATGATGTGGTCACAGGACAAAAACTTCTCATCAAGAGAAAAAAAAAATCACTTTTTTGGGAACTCATGTTGGTTTCACTGATTTGTTGCTTCTCAAAACATTACAATTCTGCAAAATTTTAATCTGACGCAAAAATCAGAATGCACTAAACAGCAGATTCTTTCCTCAATCACACATTAGTTAAACATTGGTAAAGCAATACCAATACTTTAACAAGGGAACTGCTTCTACAAAATCCTGATAAAAACATTCCAGGAAAACATTTTTATAAAATGTTTTAGTTGATTTTGATGTGTGGTACCAGTCTATTTTACTGGGGTAAGTGGATTTAAGAAAAAAAAACCAACAAAACAAACAAACAAAAAAACAACCCTGACACAGCATTTTGCAGCAGATTATCTCAATGCACAACAAGCACTTAGGAATTAAGCCTCAAAACATCCCTGTAAGTCAAGGACTTTACAAGCAGGGAAACCTGCATCAACAGTTAAGTCAGATGTCAAGATCACACAAGGACTCAGTCTTGACTCTTGTGGTGATCATATCACATCACAATATTTTGTAGAGAATGATTTATTATGACTGCAATAATTACTGTTCAGGTTTCCTATTAGTGTTATCTGCTGGAACGTAACCCTCCATAAGATGGGATGTTTTTGAGTGGAACAGTCTGATCTACTAAAAAGGTTTTTCAGGTTTAACCCATAACTGCACGCTTTAAAACACTAACCCTGCATGGCCTCCTCACTTATTTTGATACCAAAAAGGAAGTGCTGCATCACTCTAAGACTATGAAGTAAGGCTGATGTAGCAATGAGCACCAGCTGCGTCATTAGAGAACCACGACTCTACAGACCACAGGCCGTATGTCTCTTCTTTTGCTCTAGATTTGAGTTCCTCCTTCTGCCTTTTGTTTTTCTTTTACTTGGCTTTAAATTTTGGCTTAGCCAGCTATCAGTGCTCCCAGCCACCAATCCCCAAGGGACTTGTCTTGCCCTCATCACCAGCAGGTGCCACACTGAAGGATGTGAAGTACCTTTGCTGCCCAGCTCAGGCTGCAGTCCCTGCTCTGGAGTTTGCCAGGGAAAGCCCTGCTCCCCCTTCCCCCTGCTGGGGCACAAGTCAGCACCAGCAACTTGAGCAACCTCATGCCTGTAGTCTTCCACTTGCACCATCTCTCCCCACAACCAAGAGATGAAAAGTTTCCCTGCCAGCTGCCCACAGCACCAGGCTATCAGGCAGCTGGTCTGACTCTTTACTAGATGATTTTTGTCCCTCTCTCTAATCACAAGATTATTTGTTGATTAATAATTGTGTATTTCTGTAAAAGAGAAAAGATGCCTCTCTGAGAAAAAGTTTAAATATATAAAAACACTTCATAAAAATATTTATTATAAAAATTAAATGCCTCATGAGCCTGTAAATGTTGCCTGTAAAATCTCCATTAATTGGAGTAATTTGAAATACAGTCATTCAGGCTCTTCTCTACCTTCTCCAGTAAGATTTTAAGATAGCAAACAGAAGTCTTGTCCTTTGATCCTCCTGCAACCTGTTTTTCTTCTTATTTGTTTGTTTAAAATACAACAGTTTGATTTGCCAATGCTGGCAGTTTTCTTTGGAGGAATCATTTGTCTTTGCTTTTAATAGAGTTCAGCATGGCCTGATTCTGAGATCTTCTTACAGAGTGGGTTTGAGGTCTGATGGGTAACAGGAGCAACACCAGGATGCTGAGAATGTGCATGTGAAAATACACAGACCTGTGAAAAAAAGCAGAAAGAGAATATTACATTTTTGTTGGGAATAACATTTGTTTTTTGTGCAACCCCAGTATGCACCATTTAGGATGCTAAGGGATGAACGCAGAATGTATGAACCTGACCTAGAAAGCACAAAAATATACCCTTGAATTTCATAGTCTCAGAATATGGCATCCGCTGGCATGGATGAAAATGCTGCTGTGGATGATAATGAGGCAAGGAAACCATCAGTAAACCCTAGAATCCAAAGCCTGACAGCTCAGATAAACCCATGTAATTCAACCCCAGACTTATTCAGGCCATCTCTCTTTTAATGTTAGAGTATACAAGGCCACGTTCTGAAGAAATATCATTCCTGCTTCAAAAAAATTTTTAAAAGTGACAGAAAGAAACAAATTCAATCGAAGTGCTGAGATCTGAAATAAATCAAAACACCCGGCTTTTAACTGGAGAAGGTCAGGTAATGACGTTTACAGAAGGCTTGCATTTTTGAAGGTAACTGCTTAGAGATATCTGTATTTGGTATGTTTCTAAACATCAAATATTTTTATTTCAAATAATTCAGCATACCCAAGGTTGAAGAGAAATAAAAAATACTTAAACCAAATAGATGAGGTTCTGGCAGCTTGGAGAAGATGATGTTTGGGACCAGTATGGTCCAGCTGTTAAACATAGCAATGCACATTTCTGTGGTCTCATTTATGCCTCTTACCATAGTTCTTTATATCCTTGTAAGGTACTTAAGACCACTTCTTGTGGTGTGAAGTGCTCCAAACATTCATATCCTAGTCCAAAAGCATAAAATTTCCTTCCTTTCAAGTCTCTAAATTTAAATCTTAACAATGCTCAAAGTTAACCAGGGCAAAAGTCATCAGGGCAAAATTAATAAGAAATGAAACTAAGAAAGATTTGGAGTAATTTTTACATAGTAAGTTTTCTGTGTTGAAATAAAATGTTTAGAGAAACAGGAATAGAAACTGTTGAAATTCAATCTCCTCCAAACAGACAGCTGCTATCTTGACTACTAGTTCTGCGTCTTTTATGTTGGAGGAGGGAATTGTCTTTCTTCTGAACTAAAAGCTGTTACTCCATATTGACAGTACAATGAAAGAAAAGTAAAGCAATGTAGTCCAGTCTCCCTTTTCTAATTATTTTCTTAATTTCTCTATTTCAACTTGGTTTTATTAGAGCACATTCAATGTACTCTGCAACACCAGTGTTTTCTTATTTTTAATGAAGCTGGGGAAGAATTCACTTTGTACGAAAAGAAGCATACTTTTGTAAGGAAAAGCACACTCATTTTGAGGAGCAGTGCTCTGCCAGGAGTCCTCCATATCTCCTGCTGATCAATCACACCTCCTCTTATACGTATTCAGCAGCTGGGAGCCTGGTCTTTGCTCAGCAACTCCTTCCTACTGCCAACTCACATTATTCTTAATCTCTTCAGTAGCCTTGGCTACTGCTAATGGTTGAGACCTAACTGTTTTGGAAATGGAAACCGAGTCTATGAAATGTCACGTAAGGACACAGAGTGAGAAGAAAGATCAAAGTGCTCTGCCTCGGCATTGTTATAATCTCACTGAGTTTCAGGAGTGCAAAAGTCACCCCTTACACTTTAGCAAGTATTCTGTCTGAGCTCCTTTCAAATGTGATGAAATGCTAACAGTCTTTGAGCATGGTTTGGGTTATTTAACAAGAGCCAATGCCACCCTGGAGAATAAAGTCAAGGGGAGAGGACTTACTTGTAAAACTTAATGGTGGGCTCCACAGCCAGCATAACGAAGGGTGCAACGGTGTAGCACACAGCCAGCTGAGTGACTGCCCAGGTAACAACATCGTAGGCCATCTTAAGAGGCACTGACGAGAGGAAGTAATGTCTGCAGTTGTTTCTTATCTGCAGGCAGGGGAAAGTAAGCAGAAAATTATATAAATTCATTTCTTAGGCAAAGTCACACAGGCACGCTGCAGTGCGTGACTCTCCGCTTACCATCAGCACTAGTTTCACGGGAAGGTTCATACGCCGGTTACGAAGTGCTGGGGGCAGGAATACACAATCTATGGACTGGCATATTCAAGATCTCACACTCAACCAGTGGCAAACAGAAGTGGCCCCCCGTTTACCTGTGTCATAACCACAGGTGCAGACTCTCTCAGTCTGGGTGTCTGGCATAATATTTTTTGGAGGGAAGCTGTTATGATGTAATCTTCCTCCCTCCTGGTTTTCATTTTCTACGGGTATCAACAGTAAAACAAAGTTGCCTTAAATGAGCAAGTGCTTATACACACGAGTGTGTGCTGTTCCCTAGAGATTTAAGCTCGTTTCACATCTGTGAAATCCTCATACATGAGAGGCAAAGCACATGTTCAGCAACCTGCTCTAGTGACTGTGGTTAATACTTGTCACTAGTTTAATTCGCCTTTCAGATTGATACAGTTACTTATCCATAGCCAAACTCCAAAAGACAACAGTGGTGCTTCCCAGCCATGCACAAGTGGCTGGTTCAGCCTGAAAGATCAGCAGTGATAAATTTAACAACAGTGAGACAGGAACCCTCTTCTGTCTTTGGTGACTCTACACAAAATAAGGCCCATAAACACAGAGACCATTTTATTGCATCAATTGCATCCACATAAATTGTTCAAGTTTGGGCTAATGCTCAACCCATAGCAGCTTCTTATGTAAGTCTGGGCCCAGAGTTAATTAAAAGCCAGCACACAGGCAACATGACCCAGCAGAAGTCTGGAATCCAACATGACCTTGAATCCCAAGCTAATTTGACTGCATGGACGTAGCTGGTGGCACTCCTAACTGTATATCCTCAAGCAGCTTTTCTTCTGACAGCCAGGGACAGCAGTGCATCACATCCAGAACTGGTGCTGGTTATAATTGCCGGGTACTTTGCAATTAGCGTCAATACAGAATAGAGTTTCAGTGAACATCAGGCCTGCAAAGGCATGAAAGAGGGCTCACAGCAGGGACAGGCTGCTTGACCATGTGAGGGTGCAGCTGACAGCTGGATTCCAGTGCCTAGCACGGGCCTTAGAAGAGAACAATGAAAGGTACATACTGCTCTGGCTGCGAGTGTGATAAGGATTCCAGTGAGAAACGTGAAATAATATCCAGGATAGATACCATGCCACAGGGCCGACAGGATAAATGTTAAAGCCGTAGGGTACCAGGGAGCTCTGTCATAGCAGACACTGCAAAAATGAAAAAAAAACAGAAGAGGCTGAACAATGGCCACCGCACTTGAAATCGTTTTGCTTCTAAGGTCTCACTCTGTTTTCTCAGCCGTCTTATCTTGGCTCAGTTACCGACTAGGGCATGAGACACCCTCCCTTCATTTAAATGGAGGTTTAGATGGAATGAGGAAGCATGCTTATATGCAAATGAGTTTCCAAAGAGTGGAAATACAAATAGTTCTGGTCCTCACAGCATTTAAATAAATAATGGAATAAAGGTCAGGCAAGACTTCGTTCACCTTTACATTTCTATCTGGAATCATACATTACTCTTCCAAACTGATGACATATCAAGAGCAAGTTGAAAGACAAAGAGATGTGACTCCACCCTTCACTTTAGTGAAACAGAGGTATTTTTAGGCACAGTTATCTGGCAGATGCTGAGAACAACAGGGAGTGCCATAAACTATTGCAAAACAGGGGATTCCAGCTAACTTTAGCAGCAAAAATCTTACTCCCAAGATGCAAGGATAACAGTTCAAGAAAACAACACCCAGTCTATTTGGCTATCTGAAGTTTAAATCAAATGCTGTGCTCCAAAGAAATAAGTCAAGATAATGCATTTCTAATAAGGAATCTTTTGAATAATGAAAAATACTAGACATTGACTTTTAAGATGTATAGATTTAACATCATTATAGTTGCACTAACTACAATAAATCTGTGCCTGCATTTCAGATACTAAATTGACTGTATGCTGAGCTTTAATCACACCAGAAAATGAAATGACTAATGAGACACAGTCCAATCTACAAAATTTGGACTTATGCTAGTATTTATAATATGTGCTTTAACAGTAACGGGTTAAAATCAGATCATCTCAGTGCTGTAAGTCTCTTCCCCACATCCCTAAACAAAGACTCCCTGGCAAGCATCTCAGGATAACTCCAAACCAGATTACACTGGGGCTCTGAAGATTTTGACCTTATTTCTCTCTGAATTTCTGGATCCCAGTGACACAGCAAGACTCACCTCTGCATGGGAAACATAACATAGAAAAGCAAAACAGTACAGGAAAGATAATGGAGGGAAACAACAAAATGCTATTACTTTCTTTTATGGAAGATTTGAACAGTTCATTTATGACTTTGTTGCTCATATATAAAATAGGAGCATTTTACACTTGCAGTAATAAAACTTTACAGCACCAAATACCCTTGTATTGCACCAACTATTACAGACACAGGAAACAAAGAAAGAGCAAGAGGCTATACATTTATGAGAGCCACCAGTCAAAGTTTTGCCAGGCCACGGAGAGCTTTTGGGTCTCACAAGCACATCACTGTTTCACTACTCTTACCGTTTCAGCCAGGCAGCTGTCTGAATGTTCCAGTTTTCAATGTACATTTTAAAACTTGTTGCAGTCTAAGAAAGAAGATCACATGAAATGTTAGCAACGAAGCCTGTAAAATACTACTTGCATTTTAAATTAGTGAAGAGGTACATGGAAAATATTAATTCTAGCAGCTAACTTTTATGAAGACTGTGCCACAATCCATCATTGTACTAATATGACTTGGGAAGGACATTAACTAAGCTGATGGCATACTGCTAACACTTGGCACTTGCTCTAAAATCTCACTTTGTTTCATATAATTAAATACAGTGTTTGGTTACTTTTCAAATAATGGGAAATCTGAGAAGGTTTCTTGTTTTATATGCTTGGCCTTCCTTTCAGTTCATAAACAGCTTTATTTCTGGAAGAGATATCTTGCCACTCATTATGCAATCTGGACTTCCCTACAGTACTAGTAAAACAAAGTGTTATTTNGAAACACATGGGCAAAAAAATTAGGACTAAATTTAGGAGCTAATTCTCAGCCTACTGCTAAGCTTGAGAAACCAGAGTGGACTTCAGGATCCTGAGAGAACCACCCATATCTCCTCCTCTCAGTTCCCCCAGCTTTAGGGGACTGCTGGACTCTGTTGTTCAGCATGGGTTCCCCTACTGCTGATCAACTTCACCTCTCAGCTCCACCTTGGTCCCTCACCTGCTGGCAGAAACCTCCAAGGACACTCTTGCCAAGTGGGGACATGATGCAGTTACACTGCAATATTTTGCCATATCAGCTGAAAGCAATGACACACTGAAAAGATGGATTAAGGGCAAAGGTTTCCAAGGGGAACATGCAGATATCTTTGCACTTCCACACAGAATCCTTAATGCTAGCATTTCATCCTCTGCATTTAAAGAGTTAAAATTATTAGTAATTCCCAATGCAGCACCACCACATTTTAATTGCATTACTGCACCAAGAGAAGCCAAGAAAAATACAGTTTCTCTTCCAACTAATATTGTCACTCTCTTTTGGCCTCCTTTAAGTTCTCCTGTTACATTACCAAGAGAGGAAGTAGTTGCTGGCTGTCAAAACAAGTGTGCTGCCAAGGCTTTCAAGTCCCCCCCCCCGTGCACTTAGCCCCTGTCACATTTTAAGGCCACACAACTCCTTCCATGTGCTTATCTTTACTACAGATCAGATAGTCACATTTAGCAGCCAAGTTCCCAGCTCTGAGGTAATTTTACATGTGCAGGTGGCTATACCTGCTGAACATATAGATTGCATCTGTATACACTGTACAGTCACACTTAAACTTCAACTCCCTGTTGGCACATAAAGTGATGGCTGAAGCCTTACCCAAAGTCACGGTCTCTGTAGCCTCTTTTTCTCATTGCACACATGATCAAATCAGACAGCACTCTATTTTATGCTCTTGGAAACAATTTCTGATCTCTGTTGCCCACGTGACCAGTAAAGGAAGTGAGTTTTGACAGGCCACCAGTTCAGTGGGTAGAGAGGAGCAAAGGTTCCTGTTTCCTTCATTTGGCTTGACTAAAAAGCACTGGCTGCATTTTACTTTCCTCCTTCAAACAGAAGTTGCCTCAGCCCACCAAAGTAAGAATTATCTCCTGTCCCAAGCCTGAATCAGATATAGATTCAAGATCTCAGAGTGGTATCTAGGGTGCTGCTGTCATCAAGAAGTGTAAAGTATTTCTGGGTTGTGTATCCTGTACTCATCAAGGAGAGGTGTACACTAAGGATTAATTATGGTTAAAAAGGAAAAAGAGAAAGAATGTTGAAAAACAGGGAATGTATAATGATACTTCCTATTTTGGCATGTTCAATGAAAAATTACTGGGGCTCTTTCATTTCTGAGAAGAGCTATTACACCACATTCACTTAGTCACAGATTGCTCAACAATAAAGCAGTCAACTTATTTTCATCTGTGATTACTTTTAAAATTGTAACTACAGAACTACAGAGGGAAGCTACTCCTATTTCTAAAAAAGAAGCCTTTAGAAAGCAGTCTCAGACACATAAATATTTCCACATCTCACTGGCACTCACAAAATACTCTTCAGGACAAGCACATTATATGGGCCATCTTTCACATTAGAGACACAAACATGAATAGTTTTCAAAAGGCTAATGGATCTTGAAAGTATACAGCAGTCACAAGGAAGGAGTGACAGATGTTTTGAGGCACAGTGTGGCTCGCTGCATGGTGCTCCAGATCAGCATCCATCTAAGCTCTGTGTGCCCTTGTCAGCTCCCATGCAGGTTGCTTGGTCTGCACCTGTTACCTCCTGCCCTTGCTTCTCTCCATGTACAAGAGGCAGTGCAGCCCTTACACGTGCCTGTGCAACTTGGGGCAGCCTCTTTCACTACCACCACTCATCTCAACTGGGCTACAAAAGTGAAGGATTGTTAGAAGTAAATAAACAGAATACACCACAGATGGTGAAGAATCATAGCTGTGAACAATTTACTGACCCACTGAGCTCAGCCACGATCTACAGTAATTGACTGCTCATTTATTAAATATCTGATATCATTATTTATTAGCCCTCACTAAACTGTTTAGAAATACAACCTGAATACAGAGCATGAGGAAGCCTTTGAGACAAATGCATTTTATCTGTACAACAGATAAAATACAAAACCTCTTCATGCTAAAGAGGAGCAGCTTGGTAGTGTAGTGTAGTGTAGATTTACTTTCCTTCCAGCAAAGCCTCTACCCATTATCATTTCTGTACAATTATGCCAATGCAGCCACTCCTTTATCTCACCTCAATGTTCCAGATATTCAAATTGGACAACAGGTCCCAGCGGAAAGTGCCTCTCTCATCAACTCCACTGAATCCATAACCAGCTGCATTGTTGACTGCATCTGCTGCAATGTCAAAGCAAAACAGGTCAAAATCAGACTGCTGGAAGAGACATGTTTTCTTACAAGTCAGTATGACACTAAACAAACATTCAAACCAGCTTTGTAGGACTTAGCAACCTCTCTTTCTAGGAGAAGCTGCTTCTTTGCAAAGGGGCACTTACACAAGAGTCATTTCCTCAAGATTAGGGACTAGGTACTCCTTGTGCAGAAGAAATAAAATAATAAAATAACAACGAATAGAAATCACTTTTCCTATTATTTGGCCTTTATTATTCATCTGAGATAGATATTGCCAAAAAATGAATGAGAATTTTCCTCAAAAGGGCACCTGGATGTCACAGCATTTTCCAGAATTCAAAAGAACCATAGTATCACAAAGACATGCTTACTATCTCTATTAAGAGTTCCAATTAAGACTGTCTGTCAGAATTCTGCAGACAAAGCTTTTTGCTAATCCTGTTGCTGAGTGTCTCACTAAAGTGCCTCAGCATCTCTACAAACTAAATATTGAGTAACTTCAGTTACACACTCAGCTACTTTAAAGCAAGTAACAGCTTGGATAACAGTAGGCATTACACACTGATGCACTCCTGTCAGGCACCTCCCCTCTCTGACTGCCTGGGAGTCACCTCATCACTGGGTCTCAAGATTCTGATTTCAATGTGTCCCTGCTAGAAATACCTTCTTGGACCACTAAGATAACATAAGGGAGAATTCATTATTGTCTCTGGATCATTAGTTGCAGCCAACAGTGAGGATCATTGGAAGAAAAAGGGAAGCACAAATACAGGCTTTTCCTTCTAGGTAATTTACAAAATACAAGTCTAGTTATTCTTTAAAAATATTGGCATTTTTTTCCCAAGAATGAAAACTGATTTTACTTTGTAAATGCTGTGAGTATAGGCACAAGCTCATGGAGAAGCCCTAGTGCACAAAACTAGGGAGGGAACCTAATTATAAGCTATTTATTTATTTATTGATAGCAATAAACAAATAAACAAGCAACTTTCTCGAACCTGAGACTTTCTATTTTGTTTTCCACTTTCCTAAATGAGATAGATTTTACTGATGGAAAGAAAGCTCTGCATGTTCTTAATTTAAAAAAACCCCTTAGTTTAAAAAACCCTCAAACAATAAACAACAACCCTGCCTGAAGCTGGCCTACAGGATCCTGCCCAATCTCAGAGACTGGAGCTGCACATCAGCCATAACCATCACCCCAGAGTAGCAGACTCCTGGATTTGCTCCTCCTCGCTCCAAGGGTTGCAGGGACCAACTAATAAGTGCTTCTTTGCCAAACCCAAGAAACCAGGAATCATGGGATGAGCATTATATCGCAGGCCCCTTGGCCTTTTGCTTCCCTGGCTGCTGTCTGCAGAGCAAGGTGTGAAGTAGAGAAAGATCACAATCACAATGGTGCACCCTGACACTGCTGACAAAACCCTGATCTCCACAAGCTTCGCAGAGGTTCGTTTCCCCGTTTCCCTGCAGACTTGAACAGCTCTGGCGGTGTTTGGCTCTCACAGCTCCTTGGATGGAGGCACTTGGACCCCGAGTGGTTTCACTGACAGCTCGGAGAGAGGTTTGCTGCTGTGTTCCCAGCACTATCGCCACGCAGTGAGAAGTAGAATTTTCCTTCCACGGACCTGGAGGAATCCGGTGGCGCAGCTCCCACACAATATCGTGCCTGTCCTGTCCTGAGGACAGGAAGCATTTATCGGCCGTTTCAGCAGGCCTTTGTAATGCCATGGGCCATGCCATAGGGAGCATGAAAGGATGGGAAAGGATAAAGTGCCTGCTGTTCTGCTGCCTGGATTTGGGATGTGAATAGAGGAGGCCTCATCCTCCACTAAGCAATGCATACTTTTCCCCCTAAACCGCCTCATTTGTAAGACATTTTTACAGCTTCTACAGCTTGGTCTTGTAACAAATGCAAGTTTAGTTTATCTCCTTAACAATGGACTCCCACTTAACTATAACCCAGAAAAAATGGAAGCAACAATTTTACTTTGGATCCCACAAAAATAAGTTTCTGAGCAAGCCATTCTTTATCTCAAAGCCTTTCCTATCCCACACATGTCACTCCTGGCTGCCTTCCCTGAATCTGACAGTTTTATTCCCAGCAGTTTAATCACAGCCTTGTGATGAATCTCCCTGGCTATTTCCATCCCATGTCAATGACACCCTGCTCAGCTTCAGGTATACACATTGCTTGCTGGACTTCCAGGATCTCCCCTACACACAATGTCTTGTAATATCAGCAAAAAAATTGAGGGTATTTTCTGCCTGGCCTAAAGGATTTGACTCCTCACACATAGAAGGTGAAAGATGACTTGTAAAAGAAGAAGGTAAAATGCAAAAAGATTACTTTGGCCACCAGTCTAGCTGGCTCCTAAAAAATTTTGCTTCTCTCTTTAGTGAGCCCTCTTACGTCTCCTCTCCCTTTTCCTTGCAGAGATTTTGGTCCTTCCCAACAATTCCTTTGCTCCCCACAGTTCTCTGACCTCTTCTCTGGACTGGTCAAAGCCAAGGTGTGTATACAGGACCCCACAGTGCTCTAGAGGCAAAGCCTGGCATCAGCCCCCCAATAAGCACAGGGTCCACTGCCTAAAGGAACACGTCTCCCACGTGAACTACAGATCTAGGGATAATTTTATTTCCCCCTCACCCCAGGTTTCAGACCCCCTCCTCCATGTAGGAAACTTATTTGCTACACACAAAAGTACATAATGTAGCCAGACTTACCCAACGTCCATGCAAAATAATACTTTGGTTTTGCTGCCTGTGTTACAACGTACAGGTAACCAAGTCTTGACAAGAAGGGAGTTTTATCAAGAAATTCGTTATCAATAATATATGCCATAGGAAAGTTCTTGGTAAGTGTCAAGAATAAAATAAGAGATACTAGTGTGATACACAGCTTGTACATCACTGCTCCCTAAAAAGCACAAACAATGAGACATTCATTAGAAACATTTGCTTAAGGGGAAGAACAAGGCAGTGCTTATGACATACAAAACCAATGGGCTTCAAGAACCATTAAAGTTACTACTGACAAAGTAGATACTAATTAATTTAGAAAACATGACCAAGAAAAGGCCAGAGTCACAGCTTTAGTTTAATTTGGTTTGCTGAACTACCTATAGATAGGTAGGACAATCACAGGTCAAAATCAGTGATGAACTTCATGACAGCCTCCACATCAGTGTGTGGAGATTCTAAAATGAGAAAGGAAACAAGTAAGCCAAGCCCTACAGTGGAAAACAGAAATCCTCTCTATATGTCTGGCATCTCCTGGAACTAAAGACTGGCTTCCTCCTGGAAGCCAAAAGCATTGATATTCAGTGCAACAGTAGGTCTTACTATCCAGCTACCACCCACAGGTCTTGCTAAAAATCACTTGTCCAAAATGCATCATGTTGTACAGCACACTTGTACCCACGATAGAGGGTACGTGCTCTGCCACCGCATTTCCTATTCCAGCTCCCTAGATTCCTACACACCATTATTGACAATCATGGCAGTAGTTCAAAGCTTGTTTGCAAATACACACCATGAGAAAACCCTTCTTGATCCAGTTGTAATTAAAAAGTAATCTGGCACTTGGATACCATGTGAAAATTGACTCAGGTTCTCAAAAGGCTAATAAAAATGCAAACAATTAAAACAACCATGTATTTTTTGACCCTTTTGATTTTTGATCTCTTTTTATATATTCTCCAAATTCTGGAATAAAGTAATGTGAAATTGTTTTTTATGCAGATTTTATTACTCTCTCCTGACTTGCATCTTCCACAATATAGGCCTTATTTCTTATCTCAGTCAGACTGATGTAAATCAGAAGTAACACCACTAGAGCCAGTAGAAAGACAGCTGTGTGTAACAGGAATCATTATACATAAGCACATGCTCAACTTCAGAGGAGACATTCTCCACACATTCACAAAGCTACACATTCAATGTCACCTTAATATAAGAGAGGAAAATAGATCTTTTGCTGCACTATCCCGCTTTACAAAAAGGCTATTTTATAAGAAGGTTTTAAGTAATGTTAAAAAAATATAAAATGAAATTAGTGTTAAAAGTATGTGAAAAATTTACCTCTTGAGTCATCCTAAAGTGTGTGAGATACTTTTGCAAATCACCTGGACAGGCTACAGTTTCTGATCAGCCATGATTCGTGTACTTCTAACATCTCCTGCACTATGGGGCAGATTTGACTTTTTGGTTTTTTCTGATATTTCTGTCTGGAGCTGAACTACAACTTGTCATTGTCAGAACCTGCAGGTCATTCTCACCACAGCACAAAGGACACCCATTAACAACTGACCCGTTTTGCATGCCAAACCCATTTGGGAAATTCACTAGCCCCTTCACCCCGACCTTGTGGTAAAAACAGCAGCCACTCACAGAAAAAAACTCACTGTAACCTTTACTGGCAAAAAAACCCAAAACTGGATTTTCTTCTTAGCTTTTAATTATGAGAATCATGTACAAAGCTGTACTTTCCTGCCCTCTGCAATCAATCTTTGTCATTTTAAAACTTACAGTTGGAGAAGGATCAGGAAGTCTGTCATAACCCTTCTGCTTCCAGTTCACTTCTAACAGTTTCATGTGCACATGCCTCCCTTCAATGAAGGCGATATAATCCTTGTAATTGCTGCAAGGCCCTGCTATGATGCTCATAAAATTGAGGAGATAACTTAAATACTCCAGTAAAGAAGGTCTTGACCTGTGAAAAATCAGTCACACACAACAGAATAAACAAAAGAAACAAAACAAGGTAAAACACAGCAAAAGTGTTCACCACTGTTTTTTGTTGCACTGTCTGCCTCACTCCTCACCTCTCTCCTACGCCTTTCCCCCCAAGTTGAAAGCTCTCTAGATCTGTTCTGGGGAAGACAAAACACAGCCTGTCATGTTCTGGTGATGTCTGATAGATGGCAGTCAGAGCAAAGGTAACATGGAAGTGCTTAAACTACAGGTGAACTAATGCTAATGATTTGAAAAGCTGTAATCTTAGAAACTTTTTAGCTAAAAACAGTAATAAATTTGTCCATTTTGGACAGGTCAGCTGTTCCAGAAGCGAGAAGCACGTAATTGGTTTTGGACATCTATCCAGGATGTCAGGGACCATACTGCCTTGTTATACAAACCACAGGGCAGGGAGTCTCTAAAGCCAGGGCTCTCAGTCCTGGGACGAGCTTTCACCCACACTTCAGTCCAGCCTTTCGAAAAATGGGAAGTGTCGCTAGAGATATACAGGAAGAGAATCAAGAAGCACTCTCTCTTACTGTTCAAATACAGGAAGTAATTGCCTATATTGCATCATGAACAGGAAAAGGAACTAAGGGGCAAAAAAACCCACATGAACTGAAAGACGGCTGAAGATGGAAGTCAAAGAAAGTCTGTCATATTTTTTTCCATTTTGCAAGTGCATACCCCACCAGTTCCTTTTAGGGTTGTACATTTGATGTAAAATGAAGAAGACCCACTGCCCTTGCTACAGATCAGTAGGATGGAAAAATGAAGATGCAAAGGCCTCTCACCACTAGTATAATTTGTAAATTGTTAGGCTTGGGGTTTTTGTGTGGCAGAAAATGCCAACATCCAAACTGTGCACTGTGTTCTGCACTGTGTTAGAGTGAGTGCTCTCCACAAACATCCTAATTGTCACCATTCAAGTAAACATGGAGCCCTCAGATGAAGCCACAAACTTGGGCACTGTGCTTGAGAGCTCTCCTGCCCAAGACACAGATAGACACGCATAAAACAAAACACACTGAAAATTCTTTAAGACTAAAACAAATTTCTAGCAGAAAAACTAAGCAACAGTTAAACATTTTCTGTTGCCTACTGCTATTCTGAAGTGGAATTAGAATAAACAGTTAGATTAGCAAGGATTTTCTGCATTCACTCTACTGGTTATTGTAGATGTTAGTGCCCAAATGGTATGTTCTCTAGTGAAAGCATTTCACAGAAAGATGCAGCAAACAATTTGGGGTAAAGGGTCATCTTTCTGTCCTGCAAAATCAAGTCCATGATTTGGGGCTTCCTAGCTTTGCAGTAAGATTAAAAATAAAGTCATTAATTTCAGCTTGGATTCTGCACATGGTTGGGTGGGGAGACATGAGCAATGCACGAAGGAATGTACAGAGGATGAGTGAGAAACAAAAACAGACCAAGAACAGGAGGGAAGACAAAAGGCTGTATTACCAAAGGGGATTTAAATCTCTTCAGTTATGACTTGTCTGACACTGACACTTAAGCTATTGGCATCTGCTTTTCTATTACAAACTCATCTACTGTACAAGAAAAAAACCCAAGCCTGTTTGGTGAGAATTTTACTAGATTTAAGGGCCAAGTGCAGTTAAAAATTTTGCTGTAAGCTTTAAAAATAGACACTATGGGGTCACAGTAAAGTTATACAAGGCTACCTACAAGATTTTGCTTTTCAAGAAATGGCTGTCCTACTTTCTGAAGTTCATAGGCAGATTTTCTGATGAGTCAATCTTCTACCTTGGAAATGAAGGAAATAATTTCCTTGGCCTTAAACAAATATATCATGGTGAAAAGTAGTTATGGTCCTAAGAGTAATTCTATAACAGTAATTCTTCATTACAAAACCAACCAACCAACCAACCAACCAACCAATCAATTCAATTCCATGTTGCACTTGTACTGAGGGACAAACTAGGGAAAAAAAAGGGTGCTCAAAGAAATGCTCTCTCCATATGAAAAATGAGAAAACTAGTTACCTAATGTAAAGAACTAGGAGTATTAACATTACAGAGATCAAAAAAGTAAAATCCAGCATTCAAAGATAATGACAAAGAAAAGCAGCACTTGAAGTGTCAGAGTCAAACCAAAAAGGATTTTTACTATGCAAGTGGATTGCTTGATGGGAGGAGTATCTTCTTGGAAAAATATCACAGATCAGATGAAGATAACAGCCAATAAGTCCATGCAGTACACTCTAAGCTTGAATTTAAAAGAGTTAATTCAGCAAAGACTTTTTTTGTTGCATGTGGAGTATATATTTAATTCAATTAGACATTGCCAAGTACTTTGGTGCTTTACTGACCAGCACATGGTGATAAAGGCAGAAGTCCATAATTGAAGAAATGAGGAATATAGGGTAGAAGGTATGTTTGTGTAAGGAGGGCAATGACAGCAGCATTACAAAAATAAAACTGCTCGGGCAAAGAGGAAAAGCAGGCAGGACTTTTGGCATATCATGAACTGGAAAGTAGCAGGAAATTTTTTCATTGCTGAGCCACTATTTTGACCCTGACATTGCAATGGGAAAAAACAAAAAAAAAAACAAAAAAAAACCCCAAACTAACAAACAAACAAAAAACCCAAACAAAACAATGAAAACAAACAACCTAAACACTCAATTTCTTTGGAAGAAATTAGACACAAATCACTAAGGAATTACATCCTTACTTTACAGCAAGCCGATTTTGCTCAGCACTGAGTTCCTCAGCTTGTCGCCCTATTCCTGGAAAGAAAAGACACATTAGATCTTCCCAAAAGACAAACTGCAAATAAGCTGTTCCCAAAGCCTTGTGCTT
This sequence comes from Notiomystis cincta, assembly GCA_013398075.1. NCBI lineage: Eukaryota > Metazoa > Chordata > Aves > Passeriformes > Notiomystidae > Notiomystis > Notiomystis cincta. Next base: position 51,339 of record VZRX01022598.1, on the reverse strand, counting down.
GCAGCCCACAAATAAATTTCTAAAGCCAAAATTTCAAAATTCCTTTGTCACAGGTGGTTGCAATACATCTCAATCGCTAACTTCTACTCTACCTCTTTACCCAGTTCCTCACCTCGTTCCCCCTTTCTCACCCTGGCTTACACTGTCAGTAAGAGCAGCCATAGCATTCCCACACACACAATGGCACCAACTGGCAGTGACCCCCAACAGCCTCTACAAACTGTCCTGGGCTGGAAAAACCACTGCTGCCAGAAGCTGCTGGCTCATTTAAGCACAAGCCTCCCGCTGGCTCCTTGGTGAGAAATGGAGCATTTCACAGCAGGAGGAGTGGGCAGGGGAAGGGAAACAGGCACTCAGGGAACAGAAGCTCCACTGGTGTGAATGAGCAGCCCAGCTGCCTGCTGCTAGAGCAAGCCTAAACATACACATCAGTAATAATCTGGAATTGTACAAGGTCCAGACTGGAAGGGTGACCTCCTGTTGAGTGCACAAGACCTTTGGGGCCAGAGGTAGTGCACAGACTCAATGTCCCAGGAAAATGGTGGAAAAATCTTGTGTCATGGCCAGTGGTAAACAGATGTTACTTATATCACATGCCTCAAAACCTTCACCCTAAAGCTTTAGCTGCACATACTGCAGGGAATCCCACTGGCTTCAGCAGAACAACATGGGATGAGTCACAGTACTTGATGCAGAACATGTATGTGCACAGCCCCAAAAGATCAGGGGCTTGGCACCAATTGACACTACTGTTCTGAACATAGTGGCCATAATTACCAATACACACAGAGGACCCATATCCTACAACGACTGCTGGTAAGCTGCTTATTTCCATTCTCTCTTCACTGTTTCAGTTTGTAAATACTGTGAGGGCCTGAGTTTCAGAGAAACAATTAAGCTTAAAAAAAAATCACTTAAAGGACTGAGTATTTTGTTTTTCTGCTTCCATTTACAGACAGCTGTGTTAAATTTTTACAAATAGAAATTTGTCACTGATGCAACTGCTCCATATATGGATGTTCACGATGTAATGAGACTTTTCCACCATCATTAATCTGTAGGATTTCTGGTCTGTTTAAAACACTCCTGCCTCTGCTGCTGTCTTTTTCCCTTCTGTCTGTTCGTTTACCTTCAACATCCTAGGCGTGTACCTAGGCTGCACACTGCTGTGGCATTGCAGCAGTACCTGAGTTGACCCAACTTACAGAAGCAGAGAAGCCTCAGCAACATGAAAGCCAACAACAAGGTCAATTAGCCAAGCTTCCAGCTGTACCTATTATAGCCAGCTAAATCATTAGATTCACTTGTGCAAACCTTGCAAACAATTGCAAACATTGCAAACAATGCCAGACCCCCGTGTGGCCATCACCTAAACCCTTGCTCACAATAGCTCTATAGCAAGCCACTTACTCAGTCACTCACAGCTTGTAAGGCAATGGGCCTCAGACCATCAGAAATTCACACTGCAACATAAGTAGGCACAAGCAATAATGCTACTGATGACAACTGGCATTTCTAGCCTTTGCACTATACTAGACACAGGCATTTTACTGGGAAATAATGGTGCTCTTTGTCACATCACAGCACAAGACTGAAGACAATGTTATTTTGCTCGCAACTGTGCTTCTCTCTGCTCTGGGAAAAAGCTATTGAATTCTATCTCTTACAACTCATGGAGTGTATTACCACTAAATATATCAGTGTTAGAATATCTTTTGCTAAATTAACATTAATGACTGAAGCTATATATCAAACACAACTCGACTTCTGAGAATCAGTTACAGCTTCAGAGAGCTTAATGGAGATGCATGGTAGTATCTAAACAGGATATACTGGTACTAGCTAAAATCCAAATTTGACCCCAAGGAAGTAGAACACCCAAATGGGAAAACAGTTGTCTCTGATATTCCAAAGACAGTTTGATCCTGAAAACTGATCAAAAGTTTAAGTTTCTCATTTTCCTCCATAAAGCATTTTTCTTCTTCATTTGGAACAACTCGCTGAACTACATTCATTTCCTCCATAAATCAACCATAGAATGCACTGGAATAAAAAGGCTGTCTTCAGGACGTGGGAAGATTCCTTTTCTTACCATCATGTAGCTGGCATGCAAGTGTTGTGATCTTCTGTGTAATTATCATCAGCGGACTATAACAAAGACAGAAACAACAGTTACATGTCTTGTAATACAAATTATTCCCAACTTTCTCACTGAGTGTCTTTATGCCTTTAAAAGGCATAACTGTATTAGCAACAAGTGGAAAACATCCAATTAAAGCTGAAGGAGGCACTCAGGCATAAGACAATTGCCTGGGTTCAAAACAACCCCACAGTAACTTGCACTGGAATTTTTAATTGCTAAGTGCACACAAAGCCTTATTTTATGTCTCCCTATCGTGCAGCACTGCAAATTGTAGTTCAGAAGAAATCACACCACTAGGAAATACCAGCTTCTGCAGCCCACTGAGCTTCCTTTCAGGCAAAGACCAAACTGAAGCCCCATACAATGCAACACTAGAATACAGCAGTAGCAGTGCTGCTGTAACCAAACTCTGGCTCTTCTAACTGTTACTGTCCTATTGTCTGTCTCCTCAGTGTCCTAAAAAAATGTTGACTCTGCAGATACAGATGCTTATTTCCCCACATGAATAGCTCTATCAATTAGGACTGTGTGCAAATACCAGAATAGCTGTCAGCACAGCAGTTTCTCAGTTGCTTCTTTGCCACGCATCTGCATTGTGAACAGCCTGTACAAGATACACCATCCAACTGGGAGCGTCTGGGCATGTGGGATCTGGAGCCTCTGAAAACACGAGCTGGCTGTACCTGAGCCAGGCTTGCAGCCACCCAGCAGCTTTGGTGCCAGCTAAACACGCAGCATAGAAATAGCCACTATTCCCAGCAGGGCCACTTACACTTCCCATATCCAGCTTTACAGAGCTTCTTGGCACTGAAGGCAAATGTGAGCTGCTGCAGCTAAGGAACAGGGAAAAAGACTAAACTCAGCTTGATGGCATCAGGAGCTGGTTCCCACAAGGGTAAAGGACACAGCCAAGAGCATTTAGAGGAAGGTAAATTTCCTCCCTTCTTTGAGGAAAGCCATGGGGACAACTGACCACTTCCTCCATCAGCCTGAATACAAAACCTGACACTGAACATCTGCAATCTGGAAGGACCCACGGCAGGCAAAGCAAGGGATGACCACCTGCTCACACTACCTCTCCCCATCTCTCTGTCACTAGGGACACCAGCATAGAGTGCCCAGATATCTCACAACCACAATAGCCACAAGATGGGAATGGGTGATGAGGATACACCACTATTTTAAAAGCATTAGTTATGATGACTGTATGTAAAACCAGTCCCACAAAAGAGATCTGTCTTCACTGAGGATTACTACAGTGGGTTGTTTCTCAGTTTGAGAATAAATTAACATTAACTAGACAGAGGTTTCTATTTGAACACAAAAAATGTCTTCAACCTGGAAATGAAAACTCGGGTTTGTACACATTTACTTAACTACTCATGGTTTGACCAGTATATGGAACTTTTTTAAGAGACATAGATGATTACTCCAAACATTTCAGCTGTTCTTTTTAACTATTGTAATATATTTCCTGGAACACAATTAAAGAAAGAAGTTGAGGGTGGTTTTTTTTAGTTCAAGCACTGTGTTTGTCCCACAGATTTCTCAAGGTAAAGAAAAAAAAAAGTGGAAGTTACATTCAGTGATGTCTCTGTCTAAAATAACAGTCAAATACTTATGTTCTACAGAGATTTTCGAGAGATTTTGTATCATCCTTAACTAAATCGACCTACTGGTTACAATCAAATGTAAACCCAATGGCTAAGATAAACTGTTTAAAACCTGGTCATCCGACTAATATAAATCAAACAGATTCTCAAGATAATTCATAGGCTGAGCATGGTAAGCATACAAATCGTGGCAAAAGACATTCTTTCATTCCGAGGGGTCTTTATTTTAACACTTAATATGGTTGATCTTTTTCAAGAGTTCCACAAGTAATTCTGTGTGCATAATTTGCATTTTCTACCCAAAACTAGAACATGAAATATCAGCCAATTACTTAATCAGAAACTGCTTTTATCATTTCAGAAGTCCCTACTTGAAATGTCAATAAAAAAGGTTTGCACATAAAATTCAGAATAGCCTTAATACATAGAACTTGAATACAATTATAAGAGAGGGGTTTGTACAGCAGCTCTCCTTGGGTCACCTAGACCACTGATAGTAGCCTAAGGACAAATTCAACAAAGACTTTTCACCTTCCAGCAGTATTGTCAAACAGTCATTCTAAACTTTATTCCAATTAATCTTTCAAGAAAAGTGATTTATAAGCTGGTTTTTCCATTATCTTCAACATCCTGTTTCTCAAAGCAGATTTTCCCAGACAAAATTTAGCTCTGCTTTCAAAGATACATAAATCCTAATCCTTTAAGTATATGAAAAGGCAGAATTTTTTTTTAATCCTTAAGCGAGACAGAGGCTGTCAGTTAACCAAGCAGTTCTATTGCAATAAACACAAATTTTTGTCAGTGTTTTACCTTTTTAGCTTTATGGGGGAACATTAACACTTGTTTGAAATTGGTTCAATTTGTTGCATATGTTTCTCATGGCAAGCACTTCACAGCAATATTAAAGTGGGTAAGTTTAAGCCTCAGGATCTGAGCCAAAACTGTATGACTTTAAGTGTCTAAATTTAGACACTTGTCTTAGACAAGGCCCCCATGGTAAACCAGAGAGAACCAAAATGCAAACAATCCGAGGGCAGCAGGAGTAAAGCCTGCACTGAAGTCATACTACATATAAACACAGAGAGAGGTTCTTCTCATCTATATTAGGAATTCATTGCCTCATTGGTGGCACATTGTAAGCCAACAGAACAAGTCAGCCTTTCCTGCACTTTAATCAGAAAAGATGGACAGTCTGTCTCACTCAAATCCCAGCTCCAGAGGAGACAAGAGAGAACAAAAGTGATGTGTCTGACAAAGTGAGTAGGAAGGAGTGCCACAAAGTTCATTATATACCTCCTGTTCTCCCTCCTGACATCATCATATTACATGTCATACATATTTTCCAGAGTGGCTGGAAAATGGCTCAGCAGAAAAGGACCTGGGGGGTGCTGGTCAACAGCCAGCTGAACAAGAGCCAGCAGTGCCCAGGTGGCCAAGAAGGCCAGTGGCATCCTGGCCTGTATCAGCAATGGTGTGGGCAGCAGGACCAGGGCAGTGGTTGTCCCCTGTACTCAGCCCTGGTGAGGCCACACCTCCGATCGTGTGTTCAGTTCTGGGCCCCTCAATTCAGGGACACGGAGGTGCTGGAAGGTGTCCAGAGAAGGGCAGCAGAGCTGGGGAAGGGTCAGGAGCACAAGTCCTGTGAGGACTGAGTGAGGGAGCTGTGACTGTTTTGCCTGGAGAAAAGGAGGCTCAGTGGGGACCTTATTGCTCTCTACAACTGCCTGAAAGGGGGGTGTAGCCAGATGAGGGTCGGTCTGAGCTGCACTAGGGAAGGTTTAGGTTAGATAGACAAGGAAATCTTTCACAGAAGGGGTGATTAGACATTGGAATGGACTTCCCAGGGAGGTGGTGGAATTACTGTTCCTGAAGGTGTTTAAGGAACAACTGGATATGGCACTCAGTGCCATGGTTTAGTTAATGTGGTGGTGATAAGTTGGACTTGATGATCTCAGAGGTCTTTTTCAACCTAATTGATGCTGTCATCTCTTCTCTACCCTACTCAGGAAAGTGGACACCTGCTGTGGAGTGGCAATGGGCGGACACACACCAAGTCTTACACAAGATCAGTGTCAGCGATCTGTCAACACTTCACACCAAGAGTAAGCACGGCTTCAGGAGAACAAGGAGCAACTTCCTTCCTCCTCTCCTCCTGCCTACCATTTCCCACTGACTTGATCTCAGAGGAGCCATGTCTTTGTTGCAGGAAAAGGCAGAGCACAACAAAATAATGACATTACTGGGACTCTCCCTCAAGAATAATAAATTCCTAAACATGGGAGTTTTGATTATTAAAACTTTGAAATACCAGAGTATTGAATTGCCACTTCTATTCAGCCTTTCAGGCAAGCTCTAACTTTAAACAGCAATAAAACATTAAGTAAGTTAATACATTGAATACAGCACCATATCACATATAGTCAACTGTTTCTAACATGATACTATTTTAACCCTTAGACTCTACAGAAAAAAGTCAATAGTCCTAAAAACAAGAATGGAAGTTAACAAAACTATAAAAAATTCCAATCTCTTTTCTTACTCCGAAGTTTTGTGGTGCACAAGTTGTTGGAGGGGGGCGAGTGGGTTGAATTTAAAAAGAAAATCTACCTGCTACACTTGCACTTACAGGCGAAGCACAAAGACTGATCTCCAGGAAGGAAGCATTTAAAATAAAATACATTTAGAAGCCTAAACAACTTGCAGTCCATCATATTTGAACATCAACCGATTGCTTTGCAGCCACATGTGGAGTGGTGATTCCACATCCTTTCCACCTGTCCTATTAAGCACTACAGTTACAGACTATCACAAAAACACAGAATATGATTTATGTCTGGTGTGATTTCCCCTCCCTTCCCATGTTTTATATATTGGCTATGAGTTTAATCTTAGATTGTAGCTGCACTGTACTTACTTACACACAAACCATAGTGGCCAACTTTTAATTAAAAAAAAAATTGAGACATTGAGACATTGACCCAGGGACAATTTTTTTTTTCAAGGCATCTAAGGTAAAGACAGCTTTGGGTTTGGGTTTTTTTTACTTCACATTAGATGCCTTGAAAAGTAACACAAAACTAAGATGCAACAGTTTACAGAGAATGCTCAATAGAGTGCTTTACTCCCCTAAATAAACCTTCCAAATGAAAACATATTAGTTAATATAATTTTTAAATACAGCTTGCCCCAATACAATAAATTTTCCAGAAGCACAGGCCAGTGGAAGTGAAGATGTTTTGTTTGTAGAGTGCTGTGGGGATCCTCACCGCATCACAGGCTGGCTTCTGCGCTGAGCAAGCTTCGATGCTTACGAGAGAAAAGACGTTTTCCAAGCACAGTCTGCTTGACCTTAGGTAATCCCATGGAGAAGTCTGGCACACGCTTGCTAGAAATAGTTTCCACTGACCTGATTTCGCTGTGAGAGGAGGTGGAGTCAAAAGGCTCATAGCAGACAAGACTCCAAAACAGCGAACATTTATTTCAGGGTTACCTCTGCAGCGCTGAAGCCATGACAAGAAGTTCACATGGTCACATCCTGCTGTGACAAGGGGATGGCCAAGCTGGCAGCAAGCTCATACTTTTGCTTTCAATACTAAAAGGAAGAAGTACTGAAGTACATCAGAGGACTTCACTAAACACACTTGCACCTTCAAAGCAACTTATAATTTAACTTACAGTTTCGTTCATGTAGATGTGTTGTCCTTTTGTGTGTGTGTGTGTGTGTGTGTGTGAAAGCTCCCAAGCAGTATTTCTTAAGCCTTCATGGTACAAGTATTTCACTTAAAAGAGTGTTTACTTCTGGAGAAGTGTCCTGGGATGTACTAAATGCATGGAGCTCTCTAGTAGTGATTGCCTGCTTGAATTCTGCCTAGTTCCCACACTGCAGTTCTTGCAGGGCTCCTGTGTATCCAGTGGTAAGTGATTTCAGGGCTGTTTCAAGTGGACAAGCACCCAGCTGAGCACCAAAGAAGTAAACAGGCATGGAAAACAGACTGACCTCCCCTTTCTCACCCTGTACCTGCACTGCTGCACTGCCTCTCAGGACCAGCTGCATGCCAAGGTTACCCAGCGCCACTGGAACAGACACTGCAGCACTGTACTGTATGGCATACATTTAGAAGGCAAGAAAATAAAAATAACCAACTGAACTTGCAGGACCAGACAGCATTTCTTCTCTGTTTTAACATGGTAACAGAGTACATCTATCTTTGCTTTCATCATCAAATGTATTTCCTTTGTGAAAAACGGCTGCTGTACTTTTATTCCTTCCTTTTGTGGTTGATACTAAAAGCCACTGAGAGAGGAAAAAACACACTAACAAAGCACTAACCACTCAGCAAAAACTCACTGCCTGAAGTGTCACTTGTTACTGAAGCATCTGCTTATTTATATGGCTTTTTGAGAAGGCTCTCTCAACAATCACCCCTTTTTAGGTGGTTTGCTGAGAACGCTGCTGCTGCTCTGCACTTGGGATAGGGTGAACACAAAGGTGGTGTCTGGAGAGTGATGCCCACCAAAGCACTCGTGTAAGAGCTACTGGTTTGACACATGGTGAGGAAAACTGCTCGAGTCTCCCAGATACTTCAGTGTTATGGTCACTCTAAGACCAACAGAAGATTGAAAACTGTGCCAGTGTGTGGAGTCATCTTCACGAACTGAGTTTCTCTTCTGTAAGGAATGGCAGCAAGATTCATAGAATCATTAAGACTAGAAAAGACCTCTAGGATCGTTGTGTCCAACTGTTAATTCAGCACTGCCATCTTCACCACTAAACCTTGTCCCCAAGTGCCATAACTACATGTTTCTGAACACCTCCAGGGATGATGATTCCACTGCTTCCCTGGACAGCCTGTTCCAGTGCTTGAAAACACTTTCCATGGAGAAACGTTTCCTAATATCCAATCTAAACCTCCCCTGGCATAACCTGAGGCCATTTCCTCTTGTCCTGTCACTTGTTACGTGGCAGAAGTGACTTACCCCAGCCTTGCTAAAACCTCCTTCCAAGCAGCTGTAAAGAGTGATAAGGCCCCTCCTGTTCTCCAGGCTAAACAACCCCAGCTCTCTCAGCCACTACTCATAGATGACAAAAACTCCCATATGCATGATCATTCTCTGACATTTCACTGAATAACCTGCAATATTAGGAAATTTTGCTCAGACGCTGCAAGAATTCGAAGAGGCAACTAAAAAGCTCTATGGCCTTAATCAAGCAAAGGACTGAAAGAAACACAAGTTCCATATCTTCTGAATTTCATCCGGATGATCATATGCATTTGGTCATGAAGCTTGCTAGACTAAAACCCTATCTATTACTAGTTTCCAAAAATCAGAATCAAGATTCCTCATTTTAAAATAATTTTCCTTAAAGCTATTATATTACTATACTCAATCTGAGCCTGTGATACAAAGGGAAAAAACACAAACTGTATAATATTATTATTGTTTTTATAAAATTGTATAGGCAGGCAACTTACCAGCACAATCCTCTTAGCATAAAGAAGAAGAAATAAGAGAGAGAAAGAGTTAGGATTTAGTTTTTCCAGGTACAATATACAAATGTCATGGCAAACCAAGCAAAATAAAACATGCATGTTTCTCTTAAAGATTGATTTGAATTAAGGGGGACACACAGGATTCAGTTACTGTACAATTAGTGTTCAAAAATCAATAGGATTTTTGAGGAAGTAGTAAAGAGAAAAATCCTGAATTATATCACCACTTATTTGAGAAATAATATAACTGAAAGAAATTTGATAAAATATATACACATTTTTTAAAGTAATTAAAATTGGCAGTAATTTAAAAAAAAAGTACGCATTTTTCCTTAAGTACTACGCAACACATGAAAAACTCTTAAATCAAGAAATAACTGCAAGCAGCTGGAATACAGTTCTGACTGTGGGACTCAGTGACCAAAACTACCCTTTGCAGGAGTTAAGAATTAACTAGTCACCAGCAGATAACAAGTCCCTTATTTCTTATTCGTAATCTGGAAGTGATGTGCCACAGTTTAATCTTTCATTTTCCAGTTTGCTTAAGATATGACTCAAAAGTTACCTTATTCCCTCCATCTCTACCTGTGTTTTACAAGCTCTGTTCTCAAAATGGGAGGGCTTCAAATAAATAGCACAAACAACTATTACTAAAAATACCCCAAAAATGTATTTGCAGGCACACTTCAGAAGGGTTATGCATGCAAATCGTTAAGTGCACAAAGCAGGTCAAGAAAGCAAATGAGGAATGCTGGCTTTCAGCACTGCCGCTGGGAAACACTCACGGGGAAGCACTTTAGGGAACTGACATTGGAAAACCTGATGGCAATAAAATGGTTATGTGCCTCTTTGATGTGTATTAAATCTTCCTCCTTGCAATCAGATATCACTAGACTTAAGGGATACCAAAACCTCAAACACAAGTCAGCAGATGATGGGCTTTTTGTTGCATCTTAAAGATTCCCCTGAATCCAGTGTCTTGCCTTCTCAATGTATATCCCCAGCCACTTAACCCAAAATGGTGGAAGGCTGGAGGAAGATGGGCATAGCTCCATGGTTCTGTCTCACCCATTTCTGAAACCCTGAGGGAGAACTTAAATGCCATCCTCCCAGCCAGGCCCTGTCCTAACGATTCCCTATTACCACATGCAACAGAACCACCAAATATGGGAGAATGAGCAAAAGGACATTCGATTGCTGCTCATACATGATAAAACTGTGGCCAGAGAGTGTATTTTGTTTCTCTGGGTCATCATCTGTTCAGGTATGTGCAGAAAGCTTCAGTGGGCACATATTTACACCTGAGGAAAACAGGTTTTAAGACAGATTTATGAAGCTGATCTGGGTTTCAACACTTGGGATTGCAAGTTTTTATTGATACCAGTATAGGATTTTTATTTATTCTTAGCTTTTAAAATATACCATGAAGGTGCAGTTCATATCCATAGTACATTTTCCACTTGTTTACTTGGTGGTTTTATGTTTGACAGAAGTTTAGGAATTGGTATGTATCTTGAAGAACCAAGACAAAATCAAATAACAGAGTAAGTTCAAGCATTATTCTTTCACTACCATTATTATCCTCAAGCTTATCATTAGATAAGAGTAGTTATTTTTTCATCAAGGGAGCAGGAAATGCTACCTAGTCTATAATAAACAACCACCATTCTTCTTCTTCCACCCCCAGTCTCAGCTGGATCTCTATTAAATGTATTCAGAAAGAGAGAGCTAATATGCCTCACAGTGCATTTCTGAACACACTATTCAGAAAAGCATGATCTCTCACATTTCTCTCTCTGTCTCTTACACACACAGAGCATTCCAATCTCATTTACAGGCTTCTTGGCACGTAATGCTCTTTGAGGACATGCTTTTGTGTATTAAAAGAACTGCAGAAAAAATTACAGAACTAAATTTCTTTAAACATATAAGTCCCGATTACTGCAACCTCCTTAACAAAAAATCCTAAGGAGTTTGGGAGAAATTTCCCCTCCACCACCTAAAATTTAAATTAATGCTTAAACCCACCACCTCAAAGAGAGAGATATATGCACAAAGACAGAAAAAACCTTCATTCTCCTATTCTGTGCCCGTAAAATGACAAAAACTTGAAAAAGTCCTGTAAAACTTACTGTGCGAGTTTATAGAAATTTTTCAAGGTATGTCACTAATCACTCTGTATTCAGACATTCAATTAAACAAGTGGAATACAGATTAGCACACTGTTTTTAAATCATGCAAAAGCATACCTTTCTCTCACAAACAAAGCACAGAGGATTGCCTGTCTCTATCTTTGCAAAGCATCCTCTACTGCCCCTCTGAATGAAATCAGAGACTAGAATATATATGAAAACCACCGTTTCACACATGTCATACCATACAGAAAGTTGTGCTATTTAAGCAGCAGCCACGTGCTGGCCCCACGAGAGAAACAGTGCTGACAACCCAAGCTCATCTCTTGTCTCTCTGCCTTAGTTACTCACCCAATTCCACCAGCAATCCACCCCTGCCCCAGTCCAGCCCTCACCCCCACTGGAGTGCCTGGGCTGGGAAACACCTTCCCAGCTGGGGCTTCAAGAAAAATCAGAATGGGAGAAAGGAGACACAGAGCTGCCAGCTGTACCTAGGAAGCTTCAAGGAGAGCAGCTCACCCCACCTCTGGGACAGACCACCAGGGAGCAGAGCACCAGCTACATAAGTCACTCCTGCAGCTCCAGGGAGAGACTGCACAACTAACTCTCTCAGGCTGCTCTGCAGGGAAACCTAGCTAACTAAGCTCTACCTTCCTAACTACACAGCTTCTAGCAAGAAAACAGTAGAAACAATGAGTCAGTGTAAAAATCATACAGCGCTTATTCCTTCTTTCAAAAACCAAAACAAAACAAAACTACTAAAAACCAAAAAAAAACAAAAGAACAAAGAGAAAACACCAAAAAACCCACCAAAACCCCAAAGATCACAACAAAAGCCTCTGAAAATGCTTAAGGGATACAAAATAGCAGGTGCTCCACAGATAACATAAAAATTATTCTTACAGCTTACTGAAATCAACTAATACTGATTGACACAGGAACCAGTTTGCAGACTCACTCACCCGGAAAAATCTGTAGTGAGAATGCCATAATGAAATATGTATATTCGGCTTATGTGGCACAGTGTGAGGTATCCCATAGCTACGACAAAGGAGTACCTAAAAACATAACACACAGAACACATAGTTACCAACACAAGTACCAACAAGAACCAGAATCACTCAAATTGGGTTGGGCTTATTTTGATTTTTTCAAATCAGGTTGTTAAAAATCTGAAGCTATGCTACAAGACCTGGAAGAAATTCTCAAAGGGGATTGATGGTTTTGTATACTCAGCTGAAACCTTACAGAAGTGTCTCCTTATTCTAGGGGTGGAGAAAAAACAGAAGAACAAATAGGATCAATTCAAGTTGCACAATTCAATTTTCAAAGCTCCCATCTTCACATAGTATTTTGAAATTTCTGTCCAATTTAAGTATTTGAAACTAGATGACATTCACTGTATGGCAGTCACTGAAGTTATCAACTGCATTTTTTTATGTGTAAATGTTCTTTATTTACAACTCTTCCTCAAATCTAGCAAAGACTAAAATATTTCAAGTTTAAGGTATTCTCTCTCTTGTGATTTTGTATGAAGGCAGATGATGCCACATAGCCTAATCTTTTCAGCTGTCCATATTCCAGAAAAAGCATACCATCTTCCAGAAAAATCACAGAATCATATAGGTTGGAAAGATCACTGTGTCCAACCAAAGAAGCATTCCTTAGGGTAGGATGTGACAAATTCACTCTCTGTGTTTCAAGATGATAGCACACTTCTGCTAGGCAGGGCAGTAGCATAATTATTTCTATCTTAACAGTTGAACAGTCTGAGGACTGGAAATGTTGCAGCATCTGCACGTGTGGAGGCAGCCTTTCATACAAGTAACTTCTCCCTGTACTTACACGAGCAAGAAAGAGGATACTGGGGAGGAAGGAGTGCATGGATGTTTGGAGACTAACACATTAAGCAAATTGCACAGTGCAATAGAGAGCTGGGGCACCGGAATGAAAGGCTTGCACCACGTGGACAGGCCAGGACCACGTCTACTGGTGTCCCCTGTAGAAGAGGTTATCCTCTTCTTTTATGTGAGGGAGAAGAGGCAAAGACCAAGGGACTACAGAACGAGATGGCACATCCTTGCAAGCCTCGGAGGGCTGAGCTTGGGCAGCTGGGAAGCACACATGGCCAAGCAGGATTGCCTCCGGAGCCCTGAGAGCATCCACCACAGGGGAGAACTAAAGGTGAAATCAGACAAGAGGATCAGTCAGCAGACAACTGAAAAAGAGACAGGCCTTTGTCAAATTACAGTTGGTTTTAAAAGAAATTAGTTTTTCCACCCTGGGGGCTAATAAACTGCAGTGTGAGTGACAGTGATGGATCACAAGGCAACCTGCAGGTCATGTGGCCCATAGCAAACAGCTGGATGAAAGGCAGACTGAAGGGATGTGACAGATTCTTCAGGAGATTCAGAGGAGAATTTGTTGTATTTTATCTGGGTCAGGCATCCAGTCCTGCCTCAGCAAGGTCCTTGGATTCCCCTCTCATCAACAGAGAATGGCAAGCATCCTTCCAAAGGCAAGTCACCCAGCTCAGACATGTAACAGCAAGAGACACGATGAAGGATCTAAAATAAGCCTCCATGCTGAGGTGTAAAGCACTTAGATTGAGAGAGGGGCACGCAGGGAGAGACACACTGAACTGCTGCTGCAGCTGGGAACATTTCTGATGCGGGATTAATTCATCCATTTATAGGCCTTGAAGGCCAGCAGCTTCACCAGAGAGCAAACTAGCAAAAAATACCCAGGGAAAATAGTATGAAGATTAAATTATATAGTTTATTTCATTTGTTCTCTTCCACTGTGTTTTTCTGGGGGAAAAAAAAAAGCCAAGTCTTGAAGCCCCACTATGAAGGATCTGGTCCCCTGTATGAACAGGTCCAGACCTTAAAGTGGCATTGTTCAACCTTACTCTCAACTGGTCTGAATACATTGTTACTTTGCCAAAATTAACAATGTGGATGCACTTTGAATCACACTGCTATGGCTAGTGGAGTACAATAGAAAAGTCCTAACTCAATCCTCCCTCAGACCTCCTGAGGTTTTTCAGTACATTGGATTGACATTTCACATTGACTCACATCAACACATGACTATCTTGCAGCAGTGGGTGACATTATATGAACTGGCTTGATTTGTGTTTCAGTATACAGATATTTTATTTTGGTCTCTGGATGGCATTTCTTTAACAAACATTGTCCAAATATCTTTTCTCTTTTCTTTTTTTTTTTTTTTTTTTTTTTTTTTTTTGTGAGGTTATCAATTACCTCTGGACTTTTGGGCTATTCATTCTGAGGGGGTAGGAAAAATACCTCCTTAATACCTTATCTTGCTGGTGCAAAATGCTAGTAACTGCTGCAGACAGGATTGTTTTTTATAGCTCACATTTCTAAATAACCTTCGAAAAATCATAAGTAGGATTCCCATTTAGATATTAGACGGGGGTCTCTTCAGGAAAAAAAAGAAGGCAAGATGATTATCTGAACATCAGATTCTCAGACATCCCTGGCCTTGAAGGCAAATGAAGAAAGGGTTTCTGTTCCCTAGCCCAGACTGATGTGGATTCTGAGCATTCAGCAGAAGCTACAGAAACAGAGGGACAGTGCAGAGACAGAAATCACCTGTAACACACCGAAACCATAAGCTTCTACTTTAAGCAATAACAGTTCTGATATTTTCTACTTTTTCTCAAAGCCCAGTACCAAAAGCAAGACCTCATTTTGTGGATCACTAAGCTAAGCTGCCTCAGTGATCTTATTTGAACTACCTAACTCAAGAATAATGGAAAATACCTGAAGGCCAAACAGCAAGGGAGAAAATACATTAAAAAGGATTATCAAATGCAATCCAGAAGAATACAAGACCAAGGAGAACATGACTTCATTATGTTTAAGAAACCAAAGGTTTGTCCATACATTATTAAGCCTGTAGAAGTCAAATTTTGAGGCAAGGAATTTAATAGGAAAATGCAATACATCAATCCGAAAAAAAAACCACAAATTGAGATTACAGTTGCTTCTATAACTCCATAAACAAAGCTCCTGTAAGTAACTGGGAAAGAGAAGAAGGAAAGAAGAGAAGGTGGTTCTAAAAAGTCCTCATGGTTCTCCCTGAAAGTAGAGAAGATGTCAGAGGGGCAGCTGCAGACTTGCAACCACATCAGCTCACCTGTGGATGTTTGGAATACTCGCCATATTCATAATGCCATAGTTCATCATCACCAGGACAAAAAGATGAATGGAATACCTTGAAGACAACAAAGTGAATATTTAGATAATTTCTGTTACCTGGAAGTGCTGGCAGTTCAGAGCAAGTGAATATTTTTCTATGCAAATGACATAAATGTGATGTCATATCAAGGTACCAGTAAACCTGGATTACCATACAACATCTTTATAGCCCGAGTATCCAACACAGACTGATAGTTATTTAAAAGATATTATCTATTTGTTTAACTGATGAGCAGCCTGGCTCAAAGTGCCCATTCAAGTTGGATACATCTTTTCCAGAAAAGGTATTTTTACAGCAGACTGGTGTGGCTTCAGCTTCCAGAACATCACAAATAATATTAAATACTTCACTTAAAAGTACTTTCATGAGTCATTTTACTTTGAGGGTTTGGAACGGTTATGCTGCTTAGGATATTTTTTTAAGGTAGCATTAAGAGCCTTAAGACTAAAAAGATGTAATCCAGTAAAAAGCTGATATGAAGTTTAAAATTATTTTTACCTAAGCCTTGTCTAAATGGTGACTAAATACTCACCACCCAAAGCAGAAGACAGCAAAGTATATTCCAAAGAGGGTGGCAAATGCATGACGAACAGCGGAGCTGGCATGACTGGGACTCAAGTAAATACGAAACCAAAATGCAGCCAAAAGTGCAAACAGCTGACAGGCTACAAAATTGATCTGTAAAAGACAAGCAAAACAAAAAACTGTTTTGGAGAAGGAGGAGAAGGATTCTCTCTGTTCTCAAAACAATTAAGAGCAGAGGCAGGAAGAGGGAGGGAGGGGGGATCATGAGCTATGAATCTTTTGCTTCTCAGCATTCTCACTTGTGAGCTCATGTGGTAACTTTTCTTGGCCAGTGACAGGAAGGATTAAACAAACACACAAGAGGCAGACAAGGAGACAAGGAAGGGCAGGATCCAGCTACCCCAGGGCACAGGTGGGCTCTGGTGGTTCTCACTCTCCTTGGAGAAAGGATCCGTTCTGCTGCCAGCCTGGCCCAGGTGCAGGGCACATCATGCCCCTTCTCAGTCTTCTCGGTGAGAGGCAGGGGCCAGGAAGCAGTCTGGGACTCTGAAATATTACCCCAGTACCTGACTTTCCCCTACTCCAACACAAGGACTAAATCAACAACCCTGATATGACACTGTTCACAAGCAGTGAGAACAGGGCAGCTGCCTTAGCTGAATTCTTCCATGTCACAGTACCTTCTACACAAACCTTCCAACTCCCTGTTTTCTTGTGGTTTGAGTACAAAGAAAACTTTGTTCTACCATCAAGCAGACACCTAAAGGAATATGCTTCTCAAATGTTCTTTGGCTACTGCACGTGAAAATCAGTCTGGCCTTGCTGCAAGGAAGTAGTGATGGCAGTGGGAGCACAAGACATGCAGAGGGCAAACAGCACAGGACTAGAGGCTACTCTTGTCAGACACAAGGACAAGCAAAAGCTTCAGTGTCCTCCAGAGCACAACTGACATCACACTGCCTTCTTCAAGTCACCTTCTTTTTGACAGCCTCAGCAAAAATCCCAGAAGTCAGAGGAAAAACAGATCAAAGTCAGAGTCAAAACAGAGCTCAGGAGCTGTCTCTGACAGAGAAAATACACCACTGGGATACAACATCTTTAAGTCCAGCCTGGACCCTAGACAGCTGGAGGTAAATTCATTTACCCAGTCACAGTCCTTTTTTTTTTTCTTTTTAATCTTTTTTTTTTTACATTCACCCTGAGCTCTGCAGCAGCAAGTCATCCTCGACCAAGCAAAACTAAAAAGGCTGCAACATTTAAGCAATCACTTAGATTAAAGGATTATCCAAAGCTATCAGTCCAGGACAGGATAATATATCTCACTCAGAAATGCTCTGACATGCTGGCTGTCCAGGGGTTGTTGGATTCTGCCAGGCTTCTTGTCAGAAACATTTACAATGTGTTTAACAAGATACTATAGCCCCAACGTGCTTTTATTCTGGTGGACCACATCCAACATGGTGTTAGCTGCTCATGCAAATGCTTTCATTAAAGGTTTGTTGGCTTCATTGGTGCAGTTGCTTTATTTCAGTGATGCAGGTAATTATGCAATAGAATACTGCAATAATTTAAATACTTACATATGCTGAATTTTAGTTCTTTGGAGCAGAGACAATATCAATTTATTTCTTGCTCATGCAAGCAACCAGCATTTATAACAAATAGTATCACAGAACTATAATCAAAGCAAGTAATTTTCATTTTTTAGTGTAAGATCTAGAAAGTAAAAGAATAAAATTGCACTGGTCTCACAAAACCCAGATGCTGTAGTAGAAATCTCGAACTTGTCTGTTACCACAGCGTTGCATTCAAAATGCTAACATCTCACTCCTACGCTTCCATGACAGAGGTGAGGCAGACATCAGTGAAGCCTCTACAGGGCTGCTCTGATTACATCCTTTCTAAGCAAATTCCCAAGACTGATGGGTGCCAACTCATCAGTGATAATTCAGTGAACCTTAATCCCCCCCCATCCTGCTCCCACTGAGGGTCACACTAGCACATCCAGTGCAGCTCAACTCTGTGGAGTGAGGAGCTTCTCCGATTTGGTGTAGAGAAGGAAAGTGCAAAGCCTCCAGAAACTGATGTGGCTGATTGTTTGAAGGACAATACCCTCCTCTGTGCAGCATCGCTCACGGAAGCTCTACACCAGTAAAAGCCATCACGATAAGCAGGCACTTGAGTTTTACTTTCATCTGTGTCTTGTATGCCCAGTTTGAGATATTAAGGATGCTGGGATCTCAGAAGTTCACACACAGCACAGGGAAAGTGCAAGATCCCAGAGCAGACACACTTGTTACAGCATTTAAACAGCTAAGGCAGGGAACGACAGTGGTAGCAGCAGCCAAAAAGCAGCAGCGACTTCATCACAAACTAAAGCCCAGTGAAGAACAGCTGAGCAGCCTCACATGTGCTGCTGCTTGCCTTCGCCACCAGCTCCTTGAGCATGTCTTACCTGTGCTACCAACCATGCCACTACCACACCTTTCTTTTGTTGTCCAAATTAACCAAGACAGTTCCTTCTCTGTGCTCTTCTTGCAAGGGTTGGTGCAAAGCCTCGTACCGGGTCAAAAGCAAAGTACCTCACCCTTACGTTTCAATCAGTTTTCGGTTTGTGAGGGTTGTTTCTGCAAAGCAGCCAAACATCACAGTCCCAGTGCATTCAGCAAGCAATAACCTGGCAATAGACCAGATTTGCTCTGTTCCACACAGAGCACTAGAGGGACACAACAGCTTTTCCTATAAATGCCGCCTCTATTTAATTATTTCTATGTACCATTTTAAAAGCATGCAGTGTTCATATGTGTACACACAAAGGTTGACAGTTCATCTGACAGTGACTTTGCTGCATTACATTTGACATTAATTTTATTCTTCATTTTACATACTTAAAGCATCGAAGTAAACAGATCCCTAAGAATTTAAGAAATGTTGTGCTGCATCACAAGTGAACTAAGTCACACTTTCCTTCCTTTCCCTTTCCAAAGAGAAAAGGGTTCATACTATTCCCTTTTGGTTATTTCCACTGTTGCTAAAAACACTTTATAAACAGAAAATTCAGGGCTTCTGAACATTGATGGATGGTGTCCAGGCAAAAATAACATGGAAATAAAAATTATAATCAAATTGACCCTTTTCAGCATTGCAAGTCATTTGACCTTTGTTTTTAGCTAGTCACATCTATTTGGTATTGCCACCAGAATTTTGCACATCTGGTTTCAACTTTGCTAGCAGAAAAGTAAAACCTTTGCTTTTTACAGTCACTTTCTTCCATGCTCTAGAGAGTAAGATGTAATAAAATTAGGAATCACATGATATGCTGCCAAAAGAAGACAGTATCTTCCTTTCATTTTCCATGATTAAACACTAGAAGACAGAAAGGCAGTCTCATCACAGTATTCTGCAATGACATCAGGAAGACCTGTATGTGAATCACAGCCAGCTGGAGACAGCCTTGCAATGCAGAAACAAGATATCCACACTTTTGGAGAGAGAGAAAATCTGGAACAGCTCCAGCGCAACCGAGTCGATCGCTATTGTTGTCTGATTAATGAATCCTTTAATTCTTTATTAGTCTCAACTTTAAAAGGCTGGATGGATCCAGAGCAGGTATGAACAACGAAGACAAAAATTAAACTGTAGTTCCTCACTTTATTCTTTCAAATTCTGTAGTAACAATAACTCAACAATGATGTTTAGATTGCAAATCTAAGTTTTACACAAAGCTAGCAATCAGGTCAAACCAACGCACCAAGCACCCATGATGTTGATGCAAGAATAGCCAAATAGAGTGGTTTAAAGATCTCCCTATTAGATTATGCTGTAATCCAAGCCTTCAAAGTACATCAAAGATCACTTCCATCTGCCTTGAGCCTTTGCATCTTCTCCCATTGTTAACAGTGAAACTTGGCAAACATTGGACTGGTACTATAGGAAGGGGAAACACTAACTCCTAGGGATTTGGAACCACCTTTTCAGTCATCAACGGGCAAGGCTTTTACACAGGAAAGTAATCTCTTCAATTTCCTAACTGCTCTCAGAAGAAATTCATAACATTTTTTGCTCAGTATTTTATTTTTTCCAATTAACCATCTGTAGGTGGGCACTTCTAAGGGCAAATGCCAGTTGGCAAATCACAAAATAAAGGTTCCAAATACCTACAAAGTTAAATAGGTGCATCTAAAAATCTCGGCCTTTGGAGGACATGAGCCCAATATCAATAACACTGAATAGGAATAATTATCACTTTTTGTTCTGGGAGCAAACTGGCTCCAAGGTGAAGGTCGGAGAGGAAAAAAAAAAACCAAACAAAAGTAGTAGCTTGTCAAATCCCTATAACAGGAAAGCCATGGAGCCACAGAGGATTTCCAAAGAGAGAAGTAAATATGTTGCTTGGTGCACTGAAAAATTACTGAAAAAAATCCTACAAAAATCTTAAAAGAAGAAAACAGAAAGTGCTTTTCCAAGCTAGAAATTCTTGAAATGGGAAACAGATAATATGAGAGGAGACAAAACCTGACTATACACCTTTCAACCAACTCATTACAAAGAGTCTAGGTCACTTATTTATTGTACTTGAAGGTAGGCTACTAATAACCCACTTCAGGAAGTTTCACTTCTCCTCACCTCCTAAGCCTTGCATCTGCAAATCTCCCCATTTAAAAATGTGGCAATATACATTTGAGAGTTACTAGACCACACTCTAGAAAAAGATAGTTAAGTACAAACACATAGTCTCTTATTTTAGTGCTTTTAACCTTTTCCTTGTAGTTAAGTATCAGAAGGAAATATCCTGCATTCTGTTTTGACCACAAAAATACTTCGCTTTTCCTCTACTACATTTTTCCTCCCTTAGGCTTGAAGAAAATCTGATCTCACTTTCCAAAAATCTAAGAGGATATAACAAATTGACCACGCAGTTCTCTCCAAACTCCAAATGGCAATTAAGTCCACTACCCAAAACAGACAGTCCTCTGTAAGCAAAATTCCCATTAATGCTGTAATTCCTTCACTCTGACAATCACTACGAGCAGTCACACTATTAACTCGCCCCTTGTTGGATGGCAAGGTGCTGGTGTGTCTCCAGCAGCACACAATCTTTGGATAAAAACCAGGCATGTTGCACATTCACACACATTCATAGACAGAGGTACAAGTGTGTTACAGCACAGCCAGGCTGCCAGAATATTCCCAGCTAGCATCCAGGTCCCTGCCCACCTCAATGTGCAGTAGATGATGCAGTCAGGCTACAGATATGGCAGAAGGTACCTCTACTTTTACTCCAGGCCTTGGACTTACCAGCCAAATGAGAGGATAAAAGGGTTTAAATCTGCATTTCATTTGCTGAACAAAAATGTAAGAACAGAGGCCTCTCGTGGTGGCTCAGTATGAAGAAGTTACAGCTCACTGTAATTGTCAAGATACTCTGTATTTGTTACTACTGAGCACTAGTTTAGGAGATTGCTACAAGGTTTTTATCTGGGAAATTAGACTCTCTCATCTATTCACAGACTTACCACAGATGACCAAACAGCTGTTTTCTGTATTTGGAAAAGCATAAAGAACTTTGCTGATAGAAACTACTGACAGCAGTAGCAATTCCTCAAGTCAAACCACTGTCTGTGGAGTACAACAGTGCTTGGGCAGTATTTTGGAAAGGGGATGCCACTATTATTCCACTCTGCCAAAGATCAGCCACATCTTTCAGGGTGATGCTTTTCTCACAAAGAATAAAGCAAGAACTACAGAAATGCAGTAATTTGTTTTCCATATTTAAAAGATTATTTTGCACATATAACCAAAGACACCTGGCAAACATGTTTAAGTTCACTTTGCTGGAGACATTTCTGCTTTGATTTTGAAAAACAGACCTGCTGTTATTATAGCATTTCATAACACCAAAAGTGATATTTAAAAGGGGCGTGTTAAGAATGAGAGATGTAACAGTCTTTAATCAGATCTCAAAGATATCTGATACTTGCTGAAATTTCTCAAAATATTTTGATCTTCCAGATTATTTTTATGAACTATAAGGACAAATATTCTCTGCAGAGATCACTTAGCTCTACACAGGGAGGGGACAAGCACCCCCAAAAAAGGAGGGCAATATCACAGAGACCATGTCAAGTTTCCCACTGCTAGAATTCTGACTTAGGCTTCCATGAAGGAAAAGGATTTGTGTAACATCATCTGTGCAGCTCCCCTTATTGCCCACAGTGGTATTGCTTTGCACAGAACTGGGTACACTGAGAGCCAGCACAAACAGGCATTTGTAAAGGAAGCAGAACTGACTGTCACTTGCAGGATGCTGTATTTTCTGTTTGTAGCCAGGCACTGTGGGCTGCAAACAGCATGGATCAGAGAGGAGACAAATTAATTTACATTGGGGAAATACTGATTCCACTGCTGACATGTCACATCTCCAGTACTACACAGAAACAACTAATTTCTCTGGCTTTGTGTTTTGGGGGGGAGAGAAGCAAAGGCTTGAAAATACAGTTTGTCTCATGGGAGAGACAGAGAGAGAAAAACGTGTATGCATGACTAATTTAAAATTATTGTCCTCTTCAGAAGCAGCACTAAGTTGTCATAGCCTTGGCATTTTTTGTGCAGTTGCATGCAGAAAATGGAGTTGGTGAAGTAGAATATACAAAACTGACAGTATTTTGGCTTGTTGTGCTGTTTTCCTGGGTAAATTCTGTTTCCCTACTTACAGGGTCAAATATCCTTACATGATTTAGACTGTAAACTTGAAACAGATGTTGTTTCTGGATTACCTCTTGAAGCCACTAGCAGAATAATCACTAGCAGGACAAAAAATATAGTTATAGATTAAACCCTGAGCCATCAAAAATTTAAAAAGAGAAGTATTTAAGTCAAGAGTAAGCTTGAGAAGTCAAATCTACATCATCATGCTAAGTCACAATCCCATACACTTACTTTTGATAAATTTAATATGTGGATCTGATCCAAAACCAGCTTCAGCTCGTTGTCAACAGCTCTCACATTGAGCTGTAATGACTCTGTATGTTGAACAGATGTTTAAGCAATGATCATTTACATGCAGTAATGTTCTGCCACTACCTGTAACTCATTAATTACTGCTCTCTAAGCAAGCGATGCCAAATGACAAAATTCCCTTGTATCTAGGATAGCCAGCAGTAATTCCTACCTGTAATAGAAACAGCAGCAGAATCAAACAATCTGGAGCCTTCAATTATTCTGGTGGTTCTCTTAAACCAGAATGCCTTCAAGTTTTTAGAAGATCTGTCTCATTTTTTCAGACTGCTCAGCAGTGAGGTAGCACACTAATTACAGTACCTTTAACTCCAAAAAATACTTTTAAAGGAATAATTTGACTTACCTCTTCACAGGTGGAGTATTGCACAGTATTTTGTGTCAGACAAGTCTAAAAGCAGAACTTACAGCCAGCAGGTCAGACTACAGAGGATATTTTAACAAGAAAAGGAAAAGAAGAGTGAAGGGTTGTTATCCAAACAAGAAGTTTGACACACACACACACACACACAAAAAAGAAAACCAACAAAATTAACAAGTAAAAAAAAAACCAAACCAATATCAGAACTACCTTCCTCACAAAATAGTCACTTGGATCAAGTAGATCTGGTAGGAAAGATGGTATCTTGTACCATCTACCCTCCTTGGTTAAGCATAGATTCATACTGATGAAGAGGGAACAGACTGACCTTATCATCACATTATTTGATCACTCCAGCTCTTCTGTCAGGTATGCTCAGAGAGGCCCATTTAAATGTAAAGTTAGGAGAGAGATGCTTAAGTGAAAATTTACAGAAACAAGGAAGACAACAACTCCAGGAGAGTAAAATACAACAAAGCAGACACTTGAGTCCCTGCAAAGCCTTCTCTGAAAGTTCCTAGAATTCTAGTAAGTTCCCTGGGTGGGGAGACCACAGCATTGCTTACCTCCTCCCTTTCTAAGGCACCTATCTGGAGCTTGGATCCTTAATTTTCAAAATCATTAAATACACCACTTCCCCACCTTTTTCTCACAAATCAATTCTTGTGTAACAGATACTGACCCTGACTGGTCTTTTCAGATGTGATGAGTGCCCCAAATCCCAGTTATTTCCACACCACCTCTCAAGAGCACTGCTGAGCTCCCACTCCACAACATTGTGTCCCTTCATCCACCACAGACAATGGATGGACACCACAGCAACAAAAAGGAAGCAGGACCAAGACCAAGGTCTCATTAGATCCAGCTGGAGTTCACCTGCCTCAAGCACTAACTGCTCCTGGGATTTCAGTCCAGTTTCTACATCTGCATTCTTGAGTAAATAACTTCAAAGTAGCAGCACCAAGAATAGCATCAACACAGATCTGATTTTTGATTTTTCTCCCTCTCCCCTTTAAAGGTTTAGTTTTTAAAAACTTAGAACACAACACAGTAAGTCAAGCACCTTTTCACATTGTCTGTGTAACTGGTAAGTACGTAGTTGATTTATTCAAAACACGAAGAAGGAATACAGAAAAATGTTTGTCTACCCACCCACCCTGCTAGCATTTCTTTGAGTGACTTCAATCTAAATTATCTTCCCCAAATACCAAGAGGGCTTGCACAAACACAGGAATGGCAGGATCCTTACAGCAGTATTTGTAAAGTCCCAATTCAGAAACACGCTGAACTTTCTGGCCAGATGAAAGCCTTGAGCCTGCACATATTCATCAATTTAAAAATAAAACAGTAGGCTTAAAGGGCAATCCATCACTAGAATGGGAACTGGCACATCTAAAATAACTTGCCTCGCTCTTGCTGCTGCAATGTCTGTGCAATTCTATTTTCAGTTCCTTTTCTATAGAAAAATGTCAGTGATCTTTAAAAATACAAACCAATACAAACAGAGAAGTTTTGTTCACATTATCCCAGTGATATCCCAGTAAGTACACACAACAGAAAGAAACAAATATCAGTAAGGGGGAAAAAGTGCCATCTTGACGGGTTATTCTAAGCCAAAAGAAAGTTGGGGTTTTTTCCCCACTGTAGAAACTGTCAGCACCGTGCTAAATTTAAGCACATTATCTTTGGAATTAGTGGCTTGATCAAAGACTAAACTTTTCAGACATCACAATGGTATTATGTAATACTTTATTAGGCCCTTATACACAGAAAATCTGGAACATCCTGTATTTAAATGCTCAGTCATGCTCATAGTAACTTAAAACAAAGCCACTGTAAAAATTAGCGTATTAGGACGTGCTTAAAAATGTATGCATGGACTTTGCTAGAGAAAAGGGTAGATTTTATCTGTCCTGACACTCATCTCGATACCAGAGCTAGTCCATCCAAATTTCTTTTCATTTCAATTGGGAAAAAAGGCAATTCTAGGTTGCAATTCATCAAATCCCAAAGCATAAGCCTAAAACAGGTACATCTACTATAAAAGTACTCTAGACAAGTAAGTTTAGATGCAAAAATGTACACTGCAGATTTATGAACATTATTTATACTATATGCACTAACTTTACCAAAAGCAAAAAGAAATCCCTGAGTTGTGAAACTGGACTTCATTTAGTTGTAAGGGATGAAGTTTACAAAAATGACCCACAGTTTGTCACGCTTCAATTTTTGGTTTAACACTGAAAAACACCGTAAAAAGGTATTGTATTCCAGAAGCTGGTATTCTACACTAATTTCAAGTGCCTGAAACAGATCTGTGAAAAAACAAAACAAAAAAATAAAAACACACAAACCTAAAACCAACCAACCAAAAAAAACAAAGGTGCCAGACAGGAGAAAAGCAAACTAGCATATCTACTGCTAGATATATGTGGCAGAGTTTTAGGGTAACACTGCTCCCACACAAAGGGTGTAGTCAAACATACTCGGTTTCCTGCTTCCCCAAGCAGGTGCTACAAACCTCACTTACTTCCTGTCCTCTTCCTTGCCTAAGCACTGTCTCTGAAATACACAGAACACTTGTAGATGGAGTGAAGAACAAAGGAAATGCTTTCAGATGAGTGTAAAAACATAATTTTGGGGTACATCAACTTGGAAAGGTGAAGATCTATGTTGGTCTCTTATGTTCCAACCTAGCAAAATAATGCAGCCAACAGAATTTGGTGAAAGAGGTACAGGAAGTATTCCCAGCTACCTTTCACAGGCAGAAGAGGACACACAAAACTTTTGGGAAGCCATTAATAAGGTCCAGGTAAAATGCACAGTGAATCTGCAGAGAATTTTTTTTCTTTAGAATCAATTTTCAGTCAGCTCAACATGTGCAGGTGCACAACTGAGAATTTTTTCACATGGGAAGGAAAAGAAGCATGGCACAAGGGCCGGAAATATATGCACAACCACATTTTTCAGCAGTAAACTTTAGTCAGAACCAATTAATTGGGAAAATCAGTTTATATATAGACAATTATATTTGCAAACATGAGATATAGTAAAACTCACTCTTTTTGCTTCCAAAAATAATGAAAACTGTATTTTTCAGCAGCTTGCCGAGTCACACATTTCCCCCAAGGCACTTGATTCTGCCAGTCAGCAGATTTTCTAGATAGCAATTTTCTTCGTTTTTAGCCTATTTCCAAAGAGCTGTGTAGATGTTTTTTGGGGTTTTTTTCAATTCAAGCACAATTATCTTCATTTCATTCCTTTGCTATTACAGCGACCATGTAGAATCAGCAAACCTCTGTTAACTGCCAGCTCCAGATCCTCATGTTGACAACCACAAAATAATGCTCCTTCCTATTGTTCTACAGTTTAAAAGTAAAACTATTGCTCTGTGCTTTTCAGTACATGACATGTTTATCTCACCTTCATTCATTTGGATAGCAGACTTATTTTTAATCCCTTCAGAACCATGGCAGGAAGAGAAGACACCAACAAAATGTGTACAGAGACAATATCCTGTTATGGCTTTTTTTCTCCTGCCTTATTTCTGTTCAGAATTTGCAGCATACTGGCCTCATGATCATTTATTTTGGATTGTGAACCATGCAAAAAGACAAGAACATAACCCCAGCTGTTTAGTTATGCCTGTTAGAAGCACCTAACATCTATAGCAATTATCTGTGAAAGCTGAACTTTGGAGCATGTCTAATTTTAAGCACTCAACTTCAGACACTATTGAAAACAAGTAACTTGGAGATGACAAGTGCTCAGGACTTGGCACAAGTCAAACATCTCAACCACCACTAAACTAACATATTTGGAAATCATCAGTACCTTTCAAAGAAGACATGCTCTGAAGGAATTTCAGGGGTTGCCCCCTCAAATTAAACAAACAAATAACAAAAACCAAAAAAGCCCACATTTCCTAGTTTTCAAACTTAGCAACCAAATCAAAATAAAAA
Organism: Notiomystis cincta; assembly: GCA_013398075.1. NCBI lineage: Eukaryota > Metazoa > Chordata > Aves > Passeriformes > Notiomystidae > Notiomystis > Notiomystis cincta. The sequence goes on along the minus strand of VZRX01022598.1, from coordinate 23,864 downwards.
CTAACAGGAAAACACACAGCATGAACAAGCATCAGTTGGTGAATAAAGAAACGCAAGAGAAGAAAAAAAAAGAGATTTGGCTTTTGCTATAAATTAATTTTATTTGTACTATACTATATATGAAGAAAAAAGATCTCATTTCCTTGCCTCATCAAAGCCTTCTTTACTTATCCCCCCAACAGAACTCTATAGTTCTATTTGCACACAGTACAGCAGAACTTTGGGTTATAATACTGATATTTTCCAAAGACAAATGCAATATGAGGAGGAAAAAACTCACTCATGTTTGCTTAATCACAGTATTTTTGTATTCTTTCCGTGCTTATGTATATTCTTTCTAGCAATAGCAGAAACTTAACTTGCTTTTCTTAGGCAACAGGAGTAAGTCTCACTTTTTCCTCTTCAAGAGACAGGGAAAAAAGAGAAGAATGTTCTTACATTTTAAAAATTTTACAGTGATGCTCCTACTATGCAGTGACAGGCAATTTATTAACCAAGAAACAAAGTACAACAACAAAATTACAAAAACTCCAGGTGAACTCTTTTCAAAATACCCTGAGAATTTGAACATATCCAGGGAAAAGAAATTCAGCAATCCTTTAAGTTGCATAAACAATTATAATTTCCCTTTCAAGCAAGCCCTTTACACATAAAGCCTAAAAAAATACGCTTTAAAAGAACCAGGACATTGCACCATCTCCTCAGGTGGTTTACAAAATGCATTTCCACTTCTCCATCGCAAGGTTTTATAGCACTAACATATCTCAGAGGCACTTTGAAAAAGCATTTCAGGTTTGATTTTCAGCAAACTTTGCTATCTCAAAAGGCACATGGTGTGTTTCCTGCTGTTACTGTAGCACTGAGGTGCAGATTCAGATTCGGGGAGTGTTTCAGTTTCTCTGGTGCTGGAAGGCACCCGAGCAAGGAGCAGCACAGAGTTTATACGGGACAAGGGAGAGGACACTCGGGAGCTGGAGGTGTCCAGTGACTTGGGTCCTCAATGACCACCTGAAGCTTTTCCAGAGCACTAGCCACTAGTTCCACCTGTCAGCAAATAAATGAGGCCACTGTCTTGTAGACAGAAATTCTCCAAGCAATTGCAAAAACATGATCCTAAGCACAGGCACTCTTGCCATTTATGATCTTCTAAACCAAACAGGTACATCACCCTTGTTAGTGACTGTGCTTAAAAACTGAAATGCCACAGGAAAAGGAAAAAGAAAAGGCAGATAGAGAATCTAGTTTCTCCTTGTTATAGATATGTATTATAATATTATCTTGGCTTTCCGCACATATTAAAGAATGTTGTGTGTATAATGTTAAAATGATTTCACTATAAGAATGTAGTTTGTTCTGTTAATAGCTGATGTAGTTATGCTTGTAACGACTAAACTGTCTGGTTAGTTAGATAACACCTGGAATAGAATATCACTATACTTTGTTCATTAAATACGTATGGGAGAACGGATCCAGCCTTGAGTGGAAGAAATCCATGTAGATATGATACAAGGAAGTTCAGGGGTTAAGGAATGATTCATCCAGAGCCCTTGTTAACAATGTTTATCGCTGGGGCTTGTCAGAAGGAAGATGGGGGAATGTAGATTTATTGTAAAACGGAGAGCAGCCTGACCTGGTCCCTGCTCTCCAAACCCCTGAACCGGCTGGAACCAGGTTCGTAGCTTGGGCCGAACCCAAGAACCGAGAGAGCATGCGTGACAAGGAAAGGTAAAGAGTTCAACTGAGAGGAAGACTTCTTACTTCATCTTTGAGACCCCGGCCCACGACCACCAGGATGCACTGCGCAGGCGCAAATAACCTTTGAGCACATTATAATACAAAGCGGGGATCGGTCATGAATATGTCCAGGCGCATTGGGAAGTCTGATGCATATGGAATATTTTAAAGGATAAATACAGAGAGAGGTGCTGGGGTCGGGGCGCGCCACTGGTGGAGCGAAGACTCCCCGGCTGCCCAGCGCTGTAACTTTTGCTTTATTGTCTTGTCCCTTATTGTCTTTTTATTAAAACTTTTAAATCCTAACAGGAGAGTGAACTGTGTTTTTCACATCCTGATAATAATTTAAACCCTAACTCAACTTTATCTAGGCATAAAAAAAAAAAAAACCAGGAAGCCTACTTGAGATACCTAGGCAACTTAGGTAATGGTGCACATAAATATGAATGACTCATAAACAGATAGATAACAGAATGCAGATCAGGATGTCAGAACCCTATCAAAGGATGAAGGCAGACTTCACCAGACACCTGCTGGCATAGTCTATTCAAGGAATATATGCAGATCACGAAACTATCAAATACGGCATTAGAGATATGCAGCATGAACTGAACAGAGGGGAAGTGCTCAGCATATGGACAAAAATCCCCCAGCAGTTAAAATTCAGAACAGAAAAGTAAGAGGATAACCCAACAGGAGAATGCATTGCAAACCATATAAGGAGCTGGTTACTTTTCATATAAACTGATAAACAGAAGGGCAGCTGCAGCTGGGGCTGCCTGAAAGCGGGATGTTGGAGAAGTCACCTCTCCTGGGCACTGGCTGATCTTCCCTGCAGAGATCCGGTGTTTCCTGCTGTATCATCACCATGTGAAGAAACTCAATTAATAAATTCAGCATCCAGTCAAGGTCTGGGAGGGGCTGATGACTCTAGAAGAGCCACTCACCCATAATGGAAGTAGCCATGCTTCGAATTGTCAGCAGTGATTTGGGATCCTAAAGGCATCAGCAACAGCAGAGGCAAGGCTGACAGAAATCAGTGGGAACAAGCCCTGAAAGGAGCCTGAAAAAGAACAGGTCCAAAAGCCTTTTCTTTTAAGCTATGCTTACCCTAGAAACTCATGTCTTTCATATAGACACCTGAGTCCACACTGGCTCTGGCCAAGTTCCTGGCCTTAGCAGCCTCCTGTTGAAAGGGTTTTGTAGCCAGGTCTGGACTGCATGAAAAATACCTTCATTTTAATCACTATTGAATCTGCAGCCTATCACATGTTTCTCTGAATGTGAAGAAACACTAGGAGACAGAAGAGAATAAGTCCCTTCTTCATTTGACCAGAAAGGTTGTGAAATCCCCATCCTGGGGCTTTGAGTAACATGGTCTAGTGGAAGGTTCCCTGGCGTAAAGGCTGAAGCTAAATGATCTTTCAACACATTCTAACACATTTCAACACAACTCTAAGGCCTAAATCGATTTCTTTCATGCTGCTCACATACACTTTCACCATGATCCCTCTTAAAAGTTGTATTTCTAAAGCAAACCTCTCAATTCCTTCACTTTGCTTTGGCAGATTTAAGAAAATCAACTTACCCTGTATTTTTTTTTTCTCTTTTATCTAGTTCATATTTTCATTCTGGTTCATAGCAAAGAACACTACAGTCATCTTTTGATTGACAAAAAAACAACACAATGGAACAGAAATATAGTTATGTCACTCTGCCCTGACCATTCTTTGTTCAAATCCTCATTTTATTTACAGATTAGCACCACTAGAACACCTCTGAAACTTTATTTTTCCAAACTGCTGAGCCCATTTTCCTCTGCAATATTAGGATTGCAAATTGGGAAATAGTACCCTATCAGAGAAGTGGCAATAAAGGTAACACAAAATTAGAATTATATTCTCCGAACAAAAAAACAAACAAGTGTTTTCTCTCTCAAGAGTCTACAATATTTCACAGTGTCTCACAGCAATATGCCTACACTTTCAACATATTTGTATGAAGTAGGGAAAACCCACTCATACTCTGAGTGCAGTGTTATTGTTGCTGTGGCAACTACAGACCACAATTTTTTGCCTCTGGAGAATTAGCAGGAACACATACTTACACACCAAGGCACAGACAGCTGTGGGTCCTAACGGTGCCTACAACTCACTGTGGATGCCTAATGCTGCCATCAAAAACTGAATTTAATTTTAGAAAAAATGAACTTTAACTTCTCAGTTGCAGTCTCCAAACTTTTTGTCTACACTTTGTTTTCACCTTCAATGCAGCATAGCTGGCAAAATATCCTGAGAAACCCTGACACATAAGAAGTGTAAATGTCAGACTACTTAAACTCCACTTGTGAGTGAACAGAGTAATTATAAAACTCTCTCTAAAACAGATAAATTATTGATCTATCAGCTGGAATTTGCTGGTATAAATGTTTAGTACAAACCGTAGGAGTCAGGGATTTGAACCTGTCCTGTGCACAGTCAATACTGTACTCTCTTTAACTCTACCTCACACTGGTAACAGGAAAAAACCCTACTTTCATCAGTTTACAACGTCATTTAGGCCAGATATAAGAGTTAAAAATTACAACTTTTCAACTCAGTGGTCCTTTAAATAGGATAAGTTTTACTTAAAAATGAGCATGGAAATAAGCATAGGAGTTATTCAAGAAATGTTGAAAGCAGGGGATCCTCAGCTGTTTTAGTTTTGCCTTCTCATTTTGGCTCCCTCATTCCTGCCCTATCTGCATACCAGGGGCAAATTGCACTTGAACAAGAAATCACAGACGAAGAAGACGTTGCTCAAGTCCAATTAGAGCTCTGTCACGAGACCAGGGCCTATAGAAGCAGCAAACACTCACCCAGTTCACGACAGTCAGCATCGGAAGTCTGTTTCTTGGCCCCAAATTGTTATTTAGTTTTTCTAGTATTCTGCAAGTAATCCAAAGAAATTATTTAAAAGAATATTTTCTTGCCTCCCTTTTCCATCCCAGCCTGACACACTCACTGAACTTTAAGACCACAGAACATAACTTCTCACTGATTAAAAATTTTAAACTTGCTACTCCATAGGGTTGGCCAGGTTTTTGTCTGGGATTTAGAAGCCAGATACACACACTCAGGTCTATTTGCCTTTTGCTTAAGTCATCTAGGTAGGCATACTTCGAGACAGCTTTCCACCCACTGCACTGCAAGGTGTCACACAAGGGCACAGGCCATTATCTAGACACTCTGTCATCAGGTAAACACCAGGTAAATGTTGACAGTGCTCAAATCTCAGGAGGACAAAGGATCCAGAAAGAGGGAAATGAAGAATGGTTCTAATATTTAGGATTTGTTTTGCCTCAGACCAGATAGTAAAGCAACACTCATACTACAGAGTGATTGATTAACTTTCTTAAAAGTTTTCAGAACAATGAGTACCATTTCCTGTTGAAGAAAAAAATCAAAATAATTCCAGGCTGGAAAAGATGTCTAGTTAATATTTTGAATTTTGGTTTTAAATTTTTTTTTTTATTTGGGTATTTTACTAAGACTTAGATGAATGATTGAGAACAAATATTTTGAAAATTTGTAAATGTTTCAACATATTTGATTCAAAAATATGTTTACAAGGGTTTTTTCCTCACATTATTAAGATTTTTTTTTAAAGCCTGGAATTTTCTTATCATGAGGGAAGCCCAAAACACAGGAGAAAAAATATTTCTACCCAATTCAATTTCCACTCAAGGATGCATACTGTAAGTAGAGCCCATCCAAAAAACTTCTAAAAAACCATTTATGTCAGAATGTGTGCTTTTGTTTTTACTTCTGTGCTCACCTGTGATTTTGCAAAAGTTGTTTAAAATGCTTTAAACCAGGAAAAAAAAGACTGGTGAAAATAAACATTTCCAATGACGGTCATACGAAGGGAGACTGATGCAATCTTGCTCTGGGAAAGGACCACTCACAGGGTTTCCCTTCACTGTTTTTCTTCATGGGCTCTTCTCTCCATTGGCAGAGGCAGGACTGGCTGACCTGGCTGAGCCCTGTGCAGAATGGGCTGGATTCCACCTATTCAGAAGTGACCAAACAAGCCCGACCAGTGCTGGGCTCTGAAGAAACCACCAGATGAAGGTCAGAGAATTCCACTATGTCCATCTTAGCAAGTGCTGAGGTGGAGCAAAATTGGGTCTGAAGAGCAAAGCAGCTGAGGGTGAGGAGCCTCATTCCTGACTCGTTGCCTGGAGGGTCTCAGTTCAGAGGGGCTGAACTCAAGTGCTGTCTGAGTCCCCCTCAACAGCTGAAGCACTGCAGGTCCCTGGGCAGCACCCTATGGCTTCACATTCTCAGAAAGCAACCAGATGCTCCAGGGCCACTTTGTGTCCAAAGGGAGCCAAATGGGGACAGTCAAAGGATTCCTTCCCAAAGCACACTCCCTGGTCCAAACTACATATTAACATAAACACTCTCACCACTATTAGTAAACAACGGCAGAAAGTTTTGCAGCAGGCTGTATTTTTAAAAGCAGTTTCTGGAAGATCTCCTTAATGATCCTCACTAGACTATCCAAGTATCCAGGAGATGAGCTTTGATACCCTCAAGTTTACCTGTAACTACTAAGTCACATACAGAGGGATTTGTTTCACTCCAAAGTAAAATGCGGCCTACTGACATGTTTTAAAAATCAGACTTTCTACTTGATTTTGGACAAGTACAAAAGGTTGGATTCCTGCAGCAATGCCAAGCCCAGTGCTACAGCCTCCCCTGGCCAGGGACTAGCAGCACCACTTTGCAGTTTGGCAAGCCTGCCTCCAGCGCCACCCGTCCTTGTGAACTGTAACAGGAGCCAAGGAGCAGCCAGAGTATTAAATACTGTGCCAGGCTGGCAAACGCACAGCAAATCCCTAAGCATCAGAGGCTCCCCCAAAAACACAGAGCCAGCTCTGTGCTCAGTGCCTAGACCCCTAGGCTGGAGCCCAAGAGTCTTCATCACTACATTAGATTTTCTCAAAATAGCTGCAGAATACCACAAAATCAGTGCAGGGGTGATTAATGTGCACAAAAGGTTTCAGGAAACTTTGTGCAGACCTTCAACGTTTATTTTTGCAGATTTTGTTTAACACAAATGAGAAGGAAAGTGCTTAAAAGGGGGAAAATTGTAAGCAGCTGATTCCAAGGGACTTTTGTCCCTTGCCAAATTAAAAACTTAATAGGACAGGTTTTGTTTTCAAGGCAGGAGGGATGTGGAAATATTTACACTCGTCGAATCAGGACATCAGACATAAGGTTCAAGACTACAGTGCCAAACACAGTGAGAACACATTGAAAAAGGCAGCACATGTTTCCAAAGCAGAGGAGAACGTGTATTATTGCAATTGTTAGTGATAGCTGACCTGAACTGAAAATTGCTTAGGAGACAGCCTTGGAAAGTACCATACATCTGTCCCAGGAAGATACAGAAACCTGGACCTTGCACCGGTGACTGAAACAAGTTAGAGACTGGATTTACTATAAATGCTCTATGAACCACCCTGTTCACAAGCACCTGTTTAACTGGGGACCTAAACAAGGGTCAGCAAGATTCTTCCTCTGTTCTTTATGTCAAGCCTTGTCCTTCATGGCATTACAATAAAAAGTTAATGGTTTGTTTTAAGGAAAACAGTTTTACAAAATCTAGGTACTCAAAATTCAGAAAATATCAAAATTAAAGTTGGTTTTGGCAATGTAAGTAAAATTTCTCTATAAATGTGTCGAATTGAAATTTCATTCTTTTCTTACTGTTTCTCAAATAATTAAAACCTACATGGCTTTATTTTTCTGCAGTTAAGTGTGTTAGGCAGGGAGGCATTTAATGTAACAAATACTGCCTCAATTCAAAAGGGAAATGTAGAATTTTCAATCATAAAATGACTGGCATTAGGAAATTGAAATGTAGCAGTTCATACCAACCATGCCAGTTGTTGCCATTGGTTCAGAGCAGCTTTTTCATTTAAAAACCTGATACTAATCCCACTTAAATCTTTAATGAACTTCCATCTTCAGTTGTCTTACTTCAGTCTGTAACAAATTACCTTTCTTTCCTCAACATTACAATTTCTAATGTCTCTATTGACCACCATTAAAGGACTCTCAAAATTCTCAGACTAAAGTCTGCTGAGTTCATAGAAAGCTAGTTTTTTATTCGACTTTACACTGGCCAAAAAGTGGATAACAAAAGTCATGCAAAGAGGCTTGGGACTAACAGATCTCCTGACTGGTTAAATCAGAAAGCAGAGAAGTAAAACTGAAGTCAAAAGGCAAAGAAATTAAAAATGTTAAGGAAAAAAGTTAACAAAACCATCCCTGATTTTGGAATCAGAATACATGTTGATTTTTATAAAAGTTAAAAAAGACACATATACTTTTTTCTTCTTTATCCTTTTTAAACCAGTTCACCAGCACACTCTGTGAAGAGAGTTATTCAAACCTAAGGAATTGTGGAAAGACATCTTTAATACTCCAACTATCCTAAGATTCAGAGGCATGTCCCGGAATCCCTCCACAGTTAGTTTTCTATTTAAACTGCTGCCAAAACATAGATATGCAGATTACCTAGAATGAAAGAAATTAAATGAAAAATTTTTCATTCCCACCAGCAGACACAGCCAAAATTAAGTTCAAGTGAACTTTTTTTTCCCTCTTTGGGGAAACATGGTTGGCCTCATCAATGAAAACATTGAAGTTAAAAGCACTCTGAGATAAACATGAGAAGATGCTCATATTGTTTTTTGAGGGCATTTCCTCTGAACATATTTCCCTCAAAGTCAACAACCTTGGTGCTGTCTGACAACAGGTCAGGGTAACAAGGCCTGTTAAAATGTAAGGTTTGTTGTACAGCAGTTGACCATCTGCACTAGGGTTGCTACTTCTAAAGTACTAGGTAACCTGGCATATCAAGGGTACTACAAAATAACCTTGAGAAGTGAAACTTTTTAATTGTGTGTCTTAACCCCCTGAGCCTGAATTACTTCTAGGGATGCCTAAAGCTTAGGAAGGCATGGTAAAACTACATATGAATAAACAATGCCATTAAATTTACTTTTAATATAGTTTTAAACAGCATATTTATTTCTTTGTGGGATTTTTACACACACATGCTTTGTTTACATAAATTACACTATTAAAAGTTTAATGTTTAACTCTCCATATCTCACTGATTTATGGTAGAGGACTATATCCCGAAACTGGTGATTTTGGGGCATTTATAACAAAAAAAGTGCATACTTTGCCAAAAGTCACTGTAGAAGCAAACTGGAGGGATGACATTCCAGCATCAATGGTTTGGGAAATACACGATATGGAAATAAAAACACCCCCAAATTCTTTTGCAAATGCTGCTGAAGGTAAACCATTGACCTAGACAGATATATTTAGAACACAAGTCAGCTAAACTTCAAAGTCTGCTTTCCTGAGATATGAGAATGAATTGAACACAGAGAGTCTTTTCATCCTCTTTCAAGCCCATTAATCTTGTTACCAAATATAGCACTTCTTAAAAAATATTATTTCAATGCTAAATTCAAAGATCAATCATCCATTGAAGAGACATGCAAATACACACTGACACATCAGGATTGTTTTAAAATCTAAAGCAGACAATGCTGCTATGTTCTCATGCAGTGCACTGTCTGCTAAACAAAATGTGAGCAGTCTGCCAGGTACACAGTGCAGATAGGAACTCTATCCTCTATAATTCTGGGCTGCTTTTTAAACCCAAGTTGCAATTTTTTAATTAAGAAAACCACCAATGTGAAAAATGACATTTTCTTAGTCATCCATTCTTCCCATAGTGAGTGATACAACAGATGACAAAATATTTGCCAAGTACCATTACCACAGCTTTTCTGCCACAGCAATGAAAGGGTAACAATTACAACTCTCATTTCTCAGACTTTCAGCTCGACTTTTTTTCTGTTCTTTTAGAGAGTGAAACCTCTCTCATAGCACAGTTCTCACGGAAAACCATCTCTATAAAAGAAGGGACAAATCCTCTGTTCACTGAACACACAGGCAGTCACACATGGCTTTCACATACCACAGCGACCTGGAGGGTCTAAACTCTACCTTTGCCTCTTCCTCTCCAGGCACTTCCTGGCACTTTTAAAGGCTCAGGGCCAGCCAGGGGGAACTGCCAACCACACGGACCAGAGGGAAATTGGGGCTGTCACCATCCAACAGGCTGGGCACAGTGATGCAGAGTGGCAAACCAGAGATCCCTCCCCTGCTGCAGCCTGGGCACTGAGCAGAAGGCACAGAGAGCCTGTCAGCACAGCAATAATGGACTCATTTAAACCAGTCCTTGCTCCTCGTACGATTCAGATCTGGCAAAGTTGTCTTTCATATACACAGCTCCATTCTGTGCAGAGGAACAAGTGACTGAACTTCCCCCCACTTCAGCAAAGCCCTCTCTCACTCTTATGAAGAAGGTAAGCAATCCACCTGGCAGAAGAGCCATGTGAAAATGGTTTTTTTTTTGCTTCTGAGGGTCTTAGCACTGCAGGTCAGAGTGGATATTCATGTGATTTGAGAGAACAGTGGTGGCACAGCACTTCCCACGAACTGGGTATTTCCCATTCCAGGACAGCAGAAATCCCTGATGCTTGGCATGGTGCAGCACACTGCAACGGGACAAGAGGAGTGGAGGAAATTTTTTTAAAGTATCAATACCATAATCTCTCAGGGACAATTAAATAGGGGGGATTTTCAGGTGAGGAAAGCTCTATTTCATTGCAGCTGTGCTGCAGTTCTGTGACGAAGCCCAGCAAGGGGGGTTCCTCTGGGCCCATCACTGCCCCATGCCACCAGAGTCAGCAGGGTCATGCACAGAGACTGCACCTACACCTGCACACACACTCACACAGCCCAGCCACACTGCTGACCCCAGAGCACGTGGTCCCTGCTCACTGCTGGGGGCTCAAGATGCAAATCACCAAACACAGAAGTGCTCACCACCAGCACCCATGAGACCAGGGCCCAGCTCACAGATAATTATGGGCCTTTATTTTCTGAGCGTTTTAGTGTTGAACAATGTATCTCTCGTCTTGCATAAAAATCTGCTTTCTGTCAAAAAAGGGAAAAACTGGCATGGTTACATGAAGGGGTTTAATCTATAACATGACATATTCCTTACTCAAGTTTAAAAACAAACAGTAGTAAAAAATGACACATAGCACCACTCACTCTGCAAACAGAAGAAAGCAAATAAATCTCAATCTTCTGTTGATTTTTTACCAAGCACACCTCTGCTGCCCTGGTTTCTTAGAGCACAGCTCAACTTCCTAGTAGCTTGGTGGAGACTTTTTCTGGTCAGCACAAACTTCCAGACCTAACTTCCTTGTCGCTGAAAGAATGCAGGAAGGCAGCAGGTGCATACAGGCTTGAGAGACAATAAAAGACGAGGGGGGGTTCTGCCTGTTAGGGGTAAAGTTAACTAGGAGCTTATAAACAATTAGAGAACACTGCCACAGCCAAGAATCTATGATGCTGTTAAGGATTTAATGCAAACTTGCCCTCCCAGAAGACCACTTGTGTGTGTGTGCTCTGCTTATCTCCATATATGCACTTCGCCATTCCATCAGGCAATTGGACTAGGCTGGAAGTGACTTCCGAGCTTCCCTTCCACAGCCTTGTAGACACGAAAGCAGTGCTTGAACGTAACGATTCCCTACAGGGCACCACGCATCTTCCCACGGGGCTCCCAGAGGTGGGCCAGCACCCGAGCTCCTGAAGCATTCCAATCTCTGCCGCAGTCAGCCCAGCACCGTGACTGACAGCGTCCAGCAGCATTCAGCAGCGACTTCTTGTGAGAGCAGGAAAAGTGCCAGGTATTGCCGGGGAAAATGAAACGCTTCCTCGGTGACAGCAACCCGACCCCCGCCCAAACTCGCTCCTACCGCGGGCTCTCCGCGCCGCTCCCGAGGCCCTTGGGCAGACACGGCGTGACAGCGACGGACGTGCCGTCCCTGCCGGCCGGGGATCCCCGCTGAGGATGCCGCCCGGGCCCACCGCTCCCCAGCGCGGCTCGCAGCCTCACCTGGTCCAGCGGGATTCCCAGCAGCGCGCTCAGCGGGTGCAGCAGGGTGGAGCCAGTGGTGCGGTGCGGGGCTCCGGGTGGCTCGGCCATGCCGCATCCCCCCCTCCCGCCGCCGCACGGCCCCGGCGCCACCTGCGCGCACCTCCCNGGGCGGGCCGGGCTCCGGGGGCAGGAAGCGGGGAGCCCTCGCCATCCTGGGGACGCATCTGCCGCCGCCCGCGGGCGCGGTTCCCTCACGCGGTGGCACTGGGCTTGCCGTGGGCCCGGCAGGCTTGGCTCGCTGGGTGCGCACGGGCAGCCAGCCACTGCCGAAGCGGAGTTTCCTGGCCCCAGGTTCTTGCCAAAAGCACGAACTTGTCCAGCACCCGCGGGGCCAAGGCGCCCGTTCGCAGCTGCTCCAAACAGAAGAGAGCTGGGGTGTCGCTGCCAAAGCAGTCAGGAAGAAGTATTTACTTACTTATTCATTTATACAGAGACCCTTCACAGGGGGGAAAAATAGAAAAAAAAATAATAGTAAGATTTAAGTGATATGTTTATCTTGTAAGTGGAATATGGCTATTAAAAAGGTACTTCTGCCAAGCTCATCTTATCTGCAGGAGGAGTGTTCTTACGTTTGCCCCGGACAGTGTGGTATTGTGTTGCAAGGAGAGCTCGGTCGGCGCTGCAAGCTTTCTGTTCAGCTTGCTCGGACCCTGGAATATCCCAAAGGGTCCTTGCGGGCTTGGTTACACACTCTTCAATAGGCCGGTCGTTTACTCTTCTTCCTGTAATTGCCAACTGTGGTAGCTGAAACTGTAATAGTGGCTTAGAATGGTATTGTGCCATGTTCAAACGCCCTGCTGATGCTGTGCAAGGGAGTGCTGTGCTGGAAAACCTAGGCAAAGGCTGTTCAGTGGGGAAAGAGATTTCAGAATCAGCCTTCTCTTAATATCATTTCAGTGGTGCCAGTTTGAATGTATATGAAAATATGCACATTCATACATACACACACATACTTTAAGTGGAGAAAGTAAGCAGTTTGGAAGAACTGGATAGCCATGCACAAGAGCTCTTAACGTTTTCCATTATAAGTTGCTCTTTCCAGTATAAAATTTGCCAGCCTGAGACTATCTGGATGAAACTTTCCATGGGCTGTGTCTGCCACAAGCAGACTGCTTGTTGAGCTTTGGCTAAAAACATTGATCTGCTTTTGGGAATAGATTAAAAGTGATTTATTACACACACAGTACAGATAATATCAAGGGTTTTTTCACTGTGGAAATCTAGTACCTCTGGGAGGGTGGCTTCAAGTTTAAGCATGGTAGTTTCTTTGGAATCAAGAAAATGTCTTTCACTGTCTTTGTTAAACTGCTCAAGTCATCACCTGCCAGAGTTCTGGGGTGAAAGCCACACATAATCCATGTGGATACTCAGAGGGTCAGCACACAGTATTTCTGAAGACCATAAGCAGTGACTGGACTCCACCCATTTCTGCCACTGTAGGATCAGGATGGGCTATCACACAGCTCCAGGCGCAGGAACTGTGTGTCTCTCTGTATTCAGTGCTCAGCCATCTGGGCTTTGTGCAGTGGTGAAAACAGCTGATCCGGAAAACAGCTGGAAGGAGGGAAAGACAGATGGGGAAAGTCAGGCACAAGAGCACAAGAAGGAAGGAGATTGCAGCTCTGAAGTGGGTTAGAGAGCAAAGCTGGCTACAGATACAAAGGAACAGAGCAGTCCTTCTACCTTGTGCTGTAGCCATCAGTACTTCCAAGATGGAAATTTCATCTGGAATATCATGTTTAATAGCCACTTTAAGGCCTATCTTACATTTCTAATATATTTTGGATTAACTTATATTTTTGACCTCCACAGTATCCCATGGGTTCTGCTTTTTAATTATGTGCTGTATGAATAAGTACTTCCCTTGGTTTGTTTTAAAGCAGCTGCCTCATAATTTCATTGAGGGCTGTCTTGTTCTTGTGCTGTGAGAAATAAACAAGTAATCATTGCTTAATCACCTCCCACATGATTTTCATAACTTCGTATACCCCGAGTTGCCTCTCGTCCTCACTGAGGACCCTAGTTAATCTCTCATATTGATATCTTTGTCCTTCCTTTTCACCCCTTTCTGTTTTCTTTGAAAGAAGAGACTGAAGTTTTGTGGCAATTAAATATGTTGTTCTGCGTTCCTTTACCAAGAATTCCTAATATCATCCCCACTGACTTCAAAGTACAGTTTTGCACAGGTAATAGGTAATTTACAGCCTAATGTGTATGTATAATCAGGATTTTCTTTTTCCTGCTTACATTTACCAATATTAAATGTTAACAGTCTTTAAATTGCACCACATACAATAATGTTAAATCCATTGCATCTCAATAACAAAGCTCTGACTATGCTGAATTACTTCATATCCTTGCTAACTTGGTTTTCTTATCTCCTTTCCAAAAACTTAATGTGTTCAACAGGAAAGATTTCTTTGTATTAACTACTAATTCAACATTTATTCTCATCCTTTATTTTCTTTTAAACAGCTAGTAAACCAGGGGGGAGTATTTCCTGTGATTCTGTTATTATTTAATGTCTTCGGGTGTGAAACCTTACCACTTCTTGTACCTGGAAATACAAATATACTTTCTTGACAAGGTCACACTTAGTGTTTAGAAAGCACTAATAGATTTATGATGTACAACTTCTGTACAATTATTATAGTTTCCCCATTATATCATAGTTTTCTGTGTGTTTTCCATGCTTAAAAGACTCACAGACATCAATAAGAGTAATTTAAAAGCTTACACTAAATTCTAGTGCAGTCCAATAGTATAATTTCCTTTTATGGGATTTGAAATCCTTGTGAGTGTTACTCAAGTTTTGTTTCCCCTTCTGTTTTCTTTTAAGAAATACGGGATATATTTCTTCAGAAAAGCAAATCAGACTGTTTGGAAATAGAGCTATAACCATTTTATCATTCACCTTACAACACTAACAACATGGATTTTATATCCAGTTCCTTCTTTTAGGGAAGCTAACTGTTTATGAGAAACAAATAATTCTGAATTAAAATTAGAAATTAAGCAAGAAACATACAGGTGGTCTTGCTAATAGTTTTTCTGTCTGAATTTGCTGTGTTTGATGGCTTAACTCGGTTTTACTTGATAAATACATTATTTTGTTAAGTTTATCTAGTGTTGTTAAACTTATATGCAGCTGTGAGCTTTTTAAGACTTATTTTCTTGTTTTGGTTTTATTTTTTAAGTAATTTGCTATTAAAGAGAACTAGCATACAGATATTCCTGTGTTCTCTTTCATATCAAGGCCTGTTTGATATTAAATCTATATTTGGGTGACTAACTTTATAAACCTGGCAATTTTGCAGCTGATAGGATTCTCCTATAACTAAAACTTGGAAAAATCCCAAAAAGATTTGGTAGTTTTCCCATTGCAACTGTGAAAGAAAATATGTTGACAATTTAGGTGATACATAGTTATAAATGTAAGACCAATGGCACAGTTAATCTTTCCCAGGCACAATTTTTAATGTCACAATTCAGATTAGGCCTGGGTTATTGTGTATGTGTACTGTTCAGGCAATACTCAGCAAATGACAAGAGTTTTATCTGTTCCCTGGCAGTTCCTGAGAGAATTACCAAACTTCTATATGTATCACTGCAGAGATTCCTAACTTCAGCAAAGCATTAAAGCATAGGTTTAAATCCCATAGGACTGCAGTTTTCATTGAATTTTAACTAATGCTTTGGTACCTTGACATGTCAGAGCCAAAGTAAAGTTAGTTTGTGGAAAAAAAATGGGTGAAAATAAGAAATATTTTAATCCCCACTCGGTCTCATCTAAAGCTCCAGCCAGGTCTTTAAAGCACTTGTGGTATAGCCACCTGTGCTATGCTCTGGAAGATGGAGAACTTTCTCTGATGCAGAACTTTCCACCTATCACCAAAAACATAGTGAGGACTTCCTCCCTCTCAGCCACTCACTACCATTTCTTCCCCAGGGAAAGCCTTTCCTCTATCACTGTGGGACAAGGTGTATGTGTTACCAATATTTATCTCTCTGGAAACATAAACTTAAAAATAAATATATGTTTCTTTCCAAATGTGCTGGGAGGAAATGAAGATGAGGGAGCCAGGCTCTTCTCCAGAGTGCCCACTGAGAGTACCAGAGGCAACAGGCACAGATTGGAAGACAGAGAGGAAGTAAAACAGAGAGAAAAGCCCCTTCTATTTTGGTGGACAGCAGGTGCAGGAGGCCAGGGGTCACAGGGGTTCAGCCAGGGACAGGAGATCGGTACCTGCAATGACAGAGCCAGAAAGCACTGATAAAGCCCCAGAGGCAGGAATAGGCATGCCTTGGTTCCCCTTTCTCTGGGAAACATGGTTGACAAGGAATCTTTTACAGCCCAGAAGAGAGAGCTAGTGCTGACATTGGTGAAAGGCTGCCTCTGGCACTTCATCCCCATGGGAAATAATGTCCTTAGGAATCCATACACATGCAGAGATGTGCAGTGCCCCAGTGCCAAGGCACAGGACTCACAAGCACCCTGGGGAGCTTCCACAGAGTTCTTCCCAAACCCTGTGCAGCACCATCCCTGGCCATCCCTTGCCAGCAAGCTGAACTGACTTAGAGCAGTGTTGAGAGCTTGGAAAAATGGGTAGCAGAGCCTGGTATGCCACTGGGCCCCTTCCTCTTCTGGACCTTCCTGCTTAGTTTAAGTCTCCTCCTTCTCTTTTTCCTTGCTGGATGCTATTCCTTCTCCTCTGCTCAGGGCTCACTTCTCTTCCTTTTTCTTGGCTTTTTGTTTTCTTATGAGGACCCTGCAAAACTTTCTACCCCACAGTGGGATGAGGTGGGGAAAGGTTGGATTAGCTGCAGTCAGCTCTTGATTGAACCAAAGCTGCTTCTCTTTACCTTTTTTCTTCTGACAGGCTCTCTAACTGTCCTGCACATCCCAGACAGCCTAACCGTGGTCTCTGGGCTGACTGGAGACAAAGTAACGGGTGCCTAAAGCAGAAGTGTCAGAGTCTGCAGGTGGCAAGGGACTCTGTCCCACTGTTGTCTCTGCTCTGCAGAGGAGATCCCTTGGGCTGTTTGCATCAGCCTTTTCTTCAAGGGCCTCCCTTGGGAACACAATGTTCACACACTGGGGGTATGACCCTCACTTCATTGGGGGGGGCACGGGTTAGGGAGCGTGCAGTCACTCTCCAGCCAAAAAAAGGTTTGCCTGCTTTATTCCACTGGGATTTCCTCTGCTCTTGTGAGACAGAGCTCTGCAGAGAGCCTTTTGATGGCATACCACCTTCTGTGGTGGAAGGCTTTGCTTTGGAAAGCTGTCTTTCTGGAGGGATTTTGCAGGTATTGTGGCCAATGTGCTGAAGGAAGGTCAGCAGCTGCCTCAGGAAGAGGTTGGCTGCTGGTGACTTCTGGGCCACGCTGAGGGAACAGAAACATGAGCTTCACCAAGTCGACCCCAGAGCTGGCCTGGGGCAGGAGGCAGCCAGCAGCTGTGCTGCACAGCTGTGCAGGTGCTCTCAGCCAGCCATCAGGGCTCCCGTGCTTGAGGAAGGAAGGAAGCCCAGCATTGCTTCCCAGCACTTTATTTGAGCCAAGCCCACACTACAGAAGGCTTGCTGTCCATGCATTTTCTCCCAGTACACAAGTCTACTCCAGCAAAGGTGAGCTACCAGAAACATCAGCTTTTGAAGGGGACAGTCCCTTGGCAGGCAAGTGCTGGGCTCCTCCCACCTGCTGCTCACCTGGCAGGCTGCAATCCATGCTATGCTTTCAGTTCTTCCAGCTGTGTTTGCTTGCTGCTCCTCTGCATGGCTGCCATCCACTCCTTGTAGAGCTCTGTCATGAGAAGCTCCGCCAGGAATGCTCTGCAGAAAGTCCTGCAAGGGCTCCCAGAGAGCCTTTGGGGACTGCAGGCCAGAAAGGAGCTCTTCCAGCATCAGGTCAGAAGCGCTCACCTTGAGGACTGCCAGCAGCAGCACAGCTTGTCCTTGCCAGCATCCAGGATCTCTATCAGCTCATGACGGGCTGTTCTGCGGGCAGCTTTGTGGAAGATCCCCTCTGTCACAGGTCCCTCCTGCTGCAGCATGCCCAGGAGCTGGATGGACCGGGGCAGCACGCCATCCTACTCACAGAGGGATGCCACGGGCTGCCCGAAGAGCACCCTGCTGCAACCAGAGCACACCTAGCCTGGGCCCTGGGCAGCGGCCACTGGGCTCCACCCCAGAGCAAAGGGCCAGCGCAGCCCCTTCCTCCTCCTGCTGCTGCTGCTGCTCCCTCCCGTTGCGAAGGAGCACTCATCCTTATCAAAAAGGAATTGTTACCTGCTGAAGGAGTCTTCAGAGATCACGGGATAATGATTTTTAATATTTGCATGTAACAGTGAACTAGAATCTGAATCTGTGGATGCGAACTTAAAGACAACAGAAGACAGTGAATAGAGGCTTACACACACCTTTTAGCTTGTGATTCATGCTACCAACATGAGGCCTTCCGTGTCCAGACTTGAGATAATTTTGCAGCCTAGTTTCTTTTCCTGCTGCTCAGAGGGATGTCTTGACTTTAATAAAACCAGTGGTCATAAGGCAGGCACATATACCTATAGAAGGATTCTTTTTTTTCATTTATTAGTTAATTGAAAAGAAAGTGGTTTATGTGGGATCTTTTTGTGAGCTCTACTACTCTTCATTCCAGAACATTTTGAGAGGTAGAAGCCTATGTAATACAGCTTGAAACAAAAAACCTGGGAAGGCATTTTGTGATGTAGAAAATGAGAAACTGCAAAAGTTGAAGTTTATTATGAATTACTTATAGCTAATATGAAAAAATATTTGCATGAACCTTTGTTCATGCAAATACTTCAGGATCCAGTAACTATTGGACATGGCAGGAGATTTCAGTTCAACTACATTTAAGGAAATCAAGATAAGGTTTTATAAAGAAAACATAAGATTTCTGAGACTATTAAAATAATGATTGTATTTTTAAGGAAGGGTTTGCATAACAGTTGTGTAAAGGCAGATCATAGTGTGTTAAGGTTTCTGATAACAAAATTCCTTCAAAACTCCAGGTTTAAGTTTTCTTGGAACCATCGGTGTATCTACTTACCTATGTCAAGTGAAAATTGAATATGAATATAATTTAATATAGAGTGACTTTTCAGCTTCTTTAAATTATAATTCACCAGCAGCAGGTTTTATTTAATATCATCAGTTTTCACAGTGCAAGTCCCTTAGAGTTTGTTCTCTGCTACCATCTAGAGGAAAAACTGTGCAACACAGAGAAAAATAATTTTAACTTTTCCAGAAAAGTTAGCTAAATAGTTTAAATTCCTTATAATTTTTTTCCCCAGAAATCCTTTTCACAGTAATTATAATAGGTGGGTAAAAAAAAGATGTTGAAACCAGTCAAGACTTAGAGTTAGCAGAAAGATATTTCAGTGTTTTTAAAGCTGAAGATGTAATACTACAGTTTCATAGAAAGAGAAAATAAACTGGTATAATCAAACAAGCCCTTTCAAAGGTAGTTAAGTCTCATAGAAAAGATTCAATTACATTGCAGGAATCACTCAGGACTGGAGTATGGCTTTAGAGAGCCAAGATCTACAAAATTGTTTTGTCCACTAATG
Source organism: Notiomystis cincta (assembly GCA_013398075.1). NCBI lineage: Eukaryota > Metazoa > Chordata > Aves > Passeriformes > Notiomystidae > Notiomystis > Notiomystis cincta. The sequence continues at coordinate 4,447 of VZRX01022598.1, read as the reverse complement.
CTATCAGATAACAGTGCTCAGCAACATGTATAGCCTGAATAAGATACCTAGCAATACTAGGTCTAACTGAACACTTTGTCCCTCAGTACACTGTTAAAGAGGTTTAATTGTATGCATTACTATTCTAGTTGTGGATAGTCACAACTTTTTCAAATAATGTCTGAAGGAAGAAATTAGGGATAAGGATGGCTTGAAGTTGATTAGTGTCATTTATGACCAATATGTTAATTATGTAATTACAAGAAATTCTGGGTTGTAAAGATTTTCTAACATTTTTTGCCTTTTTCTACTTTAAATTGGTACTTCATTACCCTGCTTGAGTGAATACCTGTAGAGACCTAGTTAACACCTGCTCAGCTAAAATCTCATCCACCCTCTCACTATCTCTTGTTGTGATTACTGAAACTTTTTTCCTCCAGCATTGGCAAATCAGACCTTGTCCTATCAGAAAGACATTGCAAATTGTATTTTCCAAATTCACTTATTTTTGCGTTCTTTTTTGCCCCTTCTCATGTCATTCTTCATTTTCTATGTTCCCATCGTCTAGTTATCCACCCTAAGACAAGGATTAGCCCTTATGTTAGATTTTCAAATGAGCACTCTTGGGTTTTCTTCTAAACTTGCCATTTTACAACTAGGAGTTGACCCCAATAACCATGCAAGGTTAAAATACTATCCTCTTTTTAATTACTTCTTAAAACTTTTTTTTTCTTATTGTTTCAGGGGGGAGGGGGGAATGCTTTTCTACTGAAAGCTTGTCAGCAGAGACTTGTTATGCTGAGATCACAGCATATTCACTGATTAGTGCTGTCTTATTGTTTCCTTGGCCTTCTATGCCAGCTGATCTATATCCAGCTTTGAATCCTGCCTCCTACTTAGATATTAGCCCCTTCAGCCAGAGCTGCCTGTTTTATTCTGGGCTTGTGTAACATCCAGCAAAACAGGGTCTTCCTCCATGAATGCAGCTGCTTGGCACAGTGATAATAAACATAATAAACATATTACTGCTGTGATTATTGTTATACGTGTAATATTTATATGTGTGGGGAAAAGGTCTGGATTCAACACCCAGTAAACTCCTACCAGAAAGAACATGACCCAGTTAAGAATGAGACCTTTAGGTGTATTTTCATCACTGGCAAAGGCAGGACCCCTGCTGATTTATCTGTAAAATATTGATGATGTTTGTTTTAAAGGCAGCCACTTAGCAGTTCTTGTCGCTGTCTCAAGCTGGGATAATCAAAGAAAAATTGTGGATACTTTTAAGAAAGAGAAACTGAAATATTCACATTCAAAGTCTCATGTCAATCACATCTGTCAGCAGATATTTTATAAAGTTATCATGGATGTTGGCACACCTTCTGGCTGTCTCATAAGTGTGAGGCTACTTCTATTTAAAAAAAGGAGGCATAGTTAAGGAAAACAATTTAGATGAAGTTGACCACTGTCTACTTTAGCAGTTGCTCAGAGAGAGGGCACCATGACTACAGTATTAAGTGAACAAATTCCAGGTTTCTTAGCAGTGCAAGAAAACAAAAAGTAACCATCTGTCCTACTAGAAAGCTGGGCATCCAAAGAACAGGTTAGCTTTATTAGTGGTCCAGCTAGACCAATCTCATAGCACAGCATGCATTTCCCACAAGGCTAAGAAACAGAGCCTTTCTATGCATAGAAAACTGGGTCTCCAAGTGTCATCAGAATGGTGCAATAGAAGAGTACACAAGGATGCTTCACAATGAGGGGCTTGATGTTATATGTATAAAATGATTGTATCTACTGGAAAGATGTTTGAGTATTTCCCTCACTGCCTCAGTCCTACTATTTAGCTCCTCTTTCAAAAGTCACTCCCTTACCACTAGCAACAAGCCTTTTACCTAAATTGGCAGAAATGTGATGAACTTGTCTTCATTGCATATTTTGCAGCTCATCTAAGAAATGGTTTGATTTGCAGTGAAGCATTCTTCTAGATTAAGTCAAACATTACTGATTTTCAGCAACTCTTGTCTTGTTCAAGTGATGGCTCTCTTAAATACTTTGGGATATTTAAAAGTCCAGTGTGAAATAAGTGATGGAAATGGCTAATGTAGCTGAAAACTTCACTCCTCACATATTGCTGGTAGATATTTACTGACTATAAAGCCAGAAGTGACCCTCATAGTCACAAAGTCTGAACAAGGTTTATTTTAGAATGATTCATCTTTCATTTTGTCTTCCTTCTGTATCTTTCTTTCAGTTTTGGGCTTCATTTGGAGAATAGGTACTATATGTAGAAATTAAGCACCAAAAATTATAGCCATAAGATTATAACCCTTATATTTGAAGAGGAGTTTTGCTTAGTTTTTCAGTTTGCTTTGCATATTTTCCCTATGTCTACATTGAGTTTCACTACAAAAAGCTTTTACATGGCTTTGTACTATGGAAGTGGCCAAGGTATCATGGACATCTGAACTCTCCAAAACTCATTCTGCACACATGGTAATGGAGCTTGCCTCAGAAAATTAAAAGGTTTACTGGTTAAAGATTGGGGGTGGAAAATCCATCTAATGAGGTAAAATAAGCTTTTTGTAACAAGTATTTCTTGTTCAGACCAGAGCCTAACTTTAAGAAAGGCAGATTCTCTAGGTGTTACAATTGCTAGAGATACCAAAGAGTTATAATCCTATTGAAGTTGTTTTAATGGATAATTGCCCTGAGAGACAGACAGAGAAGTGAAAAATGAATACTTAATGTAGAGAAAGGACTGATTCTCCTGTCATGAACAGGTGAAATAGAAGTTATAACTTTGCAATATTTGTAACCACAATCCTGATTATCTTAAAATCAGAAACCAACTCTGTTATCAACTCTTATTAAATATAGGAAATTCCAAAACAAGAATGCCAACCTACAAATTAAAAATACCTTCCAGTACCTTCCCAGTACCATTTTTTCACAGAGACTGCAACAACTGTTAATGGAAGTGTGCTGAAGCTGGTGATCTGTTCTCGACAAGAAGACAGATAGTCCTGGCAACCTTCTCTTTGGTAGGATGCAGTCCCCTTGGTAATGATAACTCTCAAAACCTTTTTCTGTGCTTTTCTTCAGCATCATTTCTGGGGTGCAATTAGACTTGCTCCAGAGCCTCAGTTGAACACATGCCTAATGGGGGTCTGCTGTTTCCAGCTGATTCCATAGGAATACTTTCTTTCCCATTGTTAGAATCCTTGGTCCAGTGCAGTCTTTCTTTATATGAGGTCATTGCTTCTGTCACTGCACAGGCAAAACAGCTTCTTCTGGACTGGATGACCCAATTACTGTGGTAACAGATGGGCCAGTGTACAATGCACTTGCCAGCTGACTGCTTGCAAACATGTTCTTAAACAGATATCATCGTAATTTGCTACACAGGAACTGACAAATTGTATTCCATGTGACATGGTATGTTATGGATCTGCTGTAGTGCCAGCCTCCTATACAGTTAATGAAAGGTCTCCTTTTCCATCCCATGCATAGGCGAAGCTGACAAATAGGAGGATCATCATTACACAGTTATTGTACTCCTGTAGTTTCCACTGATGTCTGCAGCTTGACTGAATTATCCCTATAAGGAAGCATTTAGGCTTCTGATGTAATCTGAATTTATCTTCTCAAGCTAGACTGCAGATAATGTCTTATAGATTGCTGCTCAGTGCCACAATGGGCATTATATTCCAGCTATGTGGGTTTTTCAAATGTCACTACTGATTTTAGGGGCCTGTGCTTGGATTGTTAGAGAGAGCTTCCTGACGTCTTGAAACCAAGCAGTGTAATGATTTTGGTTTAAATTCAAACCATAGAGGATTGCCATTTGTATCTGCCATATAAACAGAGAGATGCAGACATTTGTTTGTCTTGAAGAGGACAAAGAATCGTTTCAGCTCTGCAGTTCCATTGTGTCTACCAGCGGAAAGCACCTTCTCCACAGCCATGTGTCACGGTTTGGACAGGTGTTTACCAAGAAAGGCAGGAGCCTCCCTTGGAATGAGAAATGTAAACCCCCCTTCCCTCTGAATTAGTAATATTTTGAAATTAAGGGGCTCTCAGGCAAAAGATAGGGAATAGGAATAACAGATCTTTACTAAGTATTTATATGAGGTAAACAGGCAACAACTTATAACGGTGACAACAAAACCAGAACCAGAGGACCCACTGGCAGCTGCTCTCAGGTGTCAGGCACCTTCCCCTCGGTGCAGTTCCGGTCCCGGCCGGCAGGGGCGCTGTGGCTCCGCTGGGCAGGGCAGGTGCGATGGTTCCCCCGCGGCTGCNCCGGGCTGTGTCCCAGCCCCCACCAGCTCCACCCCTGCAGTGTCTCTGTCCCCTCCTGAGGAACCCCCAGACAGGGAGGTGCCGCACTCACGTGCTCGCCGGGCTCAGAGACATCTATTTATTGTTTCTCATTAAGTACCGCATTATTAGCATTTCTAAGGAG
>VZRX01022597.1:152228-170871 GCA_013398075.1 Notiomystis cincta | reverse complement strand
GCACAGCCCAGCCCAGCACAGCCGCTGCTCTTCTTAAACCTCCACCCGGACCCTCGCTGCAGCAATGAATCACATGCAGAGGGTTTTCCACAGGCTGGGTTTATTGAGCTGTGTTACAGGAAAATACAGCTCAGACAGCCCCACTGCAGCCAAAACAATCTGTCATTTTTAATTCTTCCTGTCACCTCATTAGGTATATAGCTAGAGTGACAATAAAAAACCTAAACAACAAGAAAATACCAACAGCAAAACCCAGAGTACAATGTTTCCACAACTCCTGCTCAGAGTTTAACATAAATATCAAGGCAGCAGAAGATTCATTGACCAAACATACGTGACTTGGTGCTATATATAACAAAGTGACATGCAGAATGGTCTCAATAGGCATATAAAGCAATTAAAATAACTGTGCTTCAAAGCATTGTACTATAACATAAAAGGTCATCCCTATAAACATGAAAAATATGACTATGGTTTTTTCCTACATACAGACACACTAATACCTAGCTAGAGGTTCCATTCTAAAAGGTAATCTTAAAAAATCTCTGAAAACACACCATGTATCATTCTCCCTCAAACTGTGTCTTTTCATCAATGGTTAATATGTTAAATGAAAGCAATAGGAATCATTATTGAGGCCAACTATATGTCAGAAGAAAATACTGTGCCAAGCACAAAATATTTACCCTGTGCATACACATGATAGTGAAGGCAACCCTGACTAACCTTCTGTGAAAATGAAAAGCCTTTCTTTTTTTCCTCCTAGAGCTTGCTTGTTCTCACATTAACGCATTAAAGTTGTATTCCAATGGAGACTGCAGAGAGTACATTTTGAGGACTCTGATAATTTTTGCAGTAACACTCTGAGTTTGTGATAATAATGTTTATGCACAGATGTAAAGAATGTGCTGACAGATTAAAAAGGAGTCAGCTGGTGTTTGCACAGCGTTCATTTTTATTTAAGGGGAGGAAAAAAAAAAGAAAGGAAAAAAAAAAAGAGGTACTACACCTGTCTGTGAACAAACAGCTTTTACAGAAGTGGAAGTAGTTTGGTGTATTGCAACTCCCTAAACCCTTCCTGCATTAATTCAAAAATTCAAGTTATGGGCACATTAGAGAATCACAAGGTTTTATTTTTACTGCAATTAGAGAATTCACTTTGACTGGTTTTCCAATATTAAAAGGAATCTTAGCCCAGGCAGCAGTATTAAGTAAGGAAGTGTTAAATAAAAAATGTTCATTTGTTGCAGACACAATCCTCACTATGGAGACCCTTCTTCCTTACATATTTAGGCTATGCACACATTCCAACCATACTTGGAATGCTGGAATGCCCCCAGAGGTGTCTTGAAGGGTAGTGAAGGTACAAGTGTAGCATATGGCAATAGGTATCTGCTGTTTCTTAATATACAGTTATAGTATTTTGAAGCTAATTGATGTACTGAAACCTTGTATTTTACAATTCTGTAGCATGGGAAAAGATGACAGGTAATGTCATTTTCTCTGCAGCCGATCAGAGAGACTGCCCTGATCAATACCTGCAGAAGTATGCAGCAGCTACCTCTGGAGGAAGCATACTGATTCAGGTAGAAAAAAAAGAAAACACAAAGAGAAAAGGAGAAGCAGAAAAAATATTCAGCTGGAAGAAATATTAATTTGGAAAGCTGAATCATGCAGGAACCTTCAACTTCACAACAGACTCCACAAATGCAATAGGTTACCTCAAGCCATGCTTCCCTTTTCTGAAGGATTTGCCTTTCAACCTAATTAGAGCAGGAGCTGAGCGATCAGATGTCCCTTGCTCCTTTTGAAAAATGACTTGGAAAACTCCATGTAATCAGGAGGTATTTAGGATTTCCATTGACTTTCAATTTTCTTGGTTCATCTATTCCCTTTCAGAAGGTTTGATGCTAGTCTGTTCTAAACTGTATGTTGAATTTACTTTAATCAGATGTCTTTGTAACAGGCATTAGGTCATTTACTGTTTGATTTTTTTTCTGTGAAAATACAGGTTTTCTTAGTTTCAAAAGTGTTCTTTGAAGAAACCTGTCATATTCCAGAGGAAAAGAAAAAGAAAGGAAGAGAAGAGGGCGAGGAAGGGGAGCAGGGCACAGTCCTGTAATTCTGTTCCTGCCCCACAGCACTGGTGGGGAATTGTGGAATTGTGGAGTTGTGAGCAGCACCCTTTTGTACTCAACAGTGCCCCCCAAGCTCCTTTCTCTGGTGACCTGGGCTCATGCACTGAAGCTGATTAGCATAAACAGAGCTTAATATTCAAGTAGACAATTACATACACTGATAAGTGCTACCTCAAACAAATGCTCTTTCTAGTTTTACACCCACTGTCCGTGGCGCCTCCTGCAGCTTTGCTGCCCTGGAACTCTCAAGCCCCTTTCCTCCTGTTCCATACCTGTTCCTGCATTTAGAAACCCAATCTTAATGTCACCTTACTCCCATCCCCCAATTTTATCAACCCTTCATCCAACCTCACCTTTCTGCTGGCCATTGCAGCCACCTGAAACTCCAGCCTCTTGAACTGTCTTTATAAACCCAAAAGCTGTGCTTCTCACAAGGATATTCTAAGTGACACATTTAATGAAAAGTCACTTAACTAAGGCTCTATGGTGAGGAGCAGAGTCTCACACAAGTCAGTGAGTTTAGTTTGGCTCAGGTAAGCTGAATTTCTATTCAGAAGGGCAAGTCTGTCTCCAATGCCTGCAGAAAGAACCCAGGGTAAATATTCTCCTTAGCTCCTAGCCTAGCAAGCCTCAATGAGGTGACTAAAGTCAAGTCTCTGTTTACTTATCTTTAAAGTTTATCTTGAAAGAGTATGTTAAACTAGAAAAGTTTTCTGCTATACTTGGCAGTGAGAACTTCTATGGAAAGTCTCTGTCAAAGAAAAATATAGTCCCCTCTAAAAGACATATGTCTGCTTTTTAGAGGGAACTCTCCCTTATATTTAAAATTCAAAAATAGTAGTAGGTGCTGAACACCATCAAAAAACAAGCCATAAACCATCCTGAAAATCTATTTTAATTGTTCTAATACACATTTCTAAGATTAATATCTCCTTACTTGGATTATGAAGCAGTAGGAGTTGTGGTACTGTTTGGGACATGGAAAGAATAAATTGTGTAATGCCAACAGAAAAGGTGCTGAGGTAGCTGGTAATTGACAGAGTTAATGAAGTATGTTAAGCAGGTACAATATAGATGAAGTTGTCCCCTGCAGGGTGATTGGCCACTGGGGAAATAATGTGACAGTTGTCTTTGTGTTAAAATAATGTGGTACTCCTTCTTTGCCAGAACCTATCTGCAATGAGAGATGAAAGAGGTCTTGCAAGGATACCCAGGTCCTCCAACAGCACATGCTGTGCTTGAATCTGGCAAGCAAAGAGCAAGATAAAGAGGGGGTAAAGAGTGTAATGACTGTCTGTAAAGCCATTAGGCTATTTCCTACAACCCACACATGAATTATCCACTATTGAAAAGTAATAATTTGACACTGTTTTCTATAATCCTCCCTCATACACTACAATGCACTGGTGCTGTCTGGGGATGAATGGGAACCGAATTTGGCCTGCCAATTTTTCTGGAAGTTGATTATTTTTAGATATTGTTTTAATAATTAGCTAACTAGCTCCCAAAGAGTACAATGGATTTAGACAGCAAAAGATGGTTTTGAGAGTAATATAGATTTTGTATTATTATCTCCTCCTATTGTATGTGAATATTATCATTGAAACAGCAGGGAAAATACCAAATGGAAATAGAGCTCAGGCTCTCAATTATACTAAGCTGTGTGGTCAGCATTGGTTCCAAAAGAGGCGTGGAGAGCATGGAGTAATGAAAAATCATTGATAGCATCAGTTTGGTGTCTAAATAGTCTATTGTGCTATTCCAGCACTGTTCTTACTAAAACCATCTCAGAAGATGAGCTAGCCTTCCTTGGCCATCAGATCTCAAAATACCTGAAGCTTTCTTGATTCCCTCAGGTGCTGATAGCATGCTCTGTTATGGATACATGAACATTATACAGTATTTTATTTCTTGAAGTTGTAGCTGTTGACATTTTCATAGTTGATATTTATCTGCTTATAGTGGAAGTGAGTTAGGTGGTTTTGGACCTTTGAGCTTTTCAATGTGGTTTTATTCTCGTCAACATATTCTAAATCCAGGAGTCCTTCTCAGGGTTCCTATAGGCAGTGATATTTGGAGAGAGGAGTGATTCTTAGCAAACCTCTGACTGAGAACATAACCTAAGAAAATATTTCTAAGCATCACATGGCAAACTGTTTTCCAATTTTCAAAATATAGTAAAGAAAGTTTAAATGGGAAAAATTTTTTTATTATAGGAGTTAGGTTTACAACAATCATAATCTCTTTCCTCAACCTTTCTTATGGCTCTAAGATTTGCATAGCCATTTGTCAGTATGTTATCCAGAACAACACACTGGACATAAGAACATTTTCAACAGACCTTCTTACTATGGGAATTTGAAAAGCGCTTCCTGAAAATTTATCACAGACCACAGTTTAATATATATTTTTGTGCTCAAAAATCTCAGGTGATGCCATTAAGACAGCATAAAATACCAGGAGAGCAAACCGACTAGCAATTATCTAATGCATTTTTCTGGTACCCAGATCTGCCTTTTGGGAGTGCTAACTCAATAAATAATCACTATACATAAACAAAGTATGGGCTATAACTCTCAAAAAACTTAGAATTGTTTTCAAAGTGTTTTGCTTTGTTTGAAAAAATACTCTTTGGGGATGTACTAATGGACAAAGTTAAAGATCCAAAGAAAGGGAACTTGATCCATTTGAAAGAAAATAGAAGGCTGAAGCAAACAAATGCAAAAATATGCTGGTACTCACTCAAAAAGTGCTGACTTCCTGCTGTAGGTCACCTCACCAGCCCACCTTGTACCACAAAATAGGGTAATTAAAAAGTGCTGATTCTCTGTGCTAGGAAGACTTCTCTCTTTTCAACCCTTGTTTAGGACTAACCAACCAGACAGAGTATGTTTTGTGTGGGGCTGACAGTGTATCCTGGACAGTGCAATGCATAAACTTGTCAAGTATCATGACCATTTTACAAACACTAGCCAAAACAAGAGACCAGTCATCTCTCCCTCCCTTTCATCTCCTCAGTAAATATACTACCTTTTCTAAATCTCTGTGCAAGTATTTGAAGGGCAGCAAGTCTGAGCCAGTTGTGAGGGATTAATTGAATTTACAAGGGGATTGCGCTGTGTGCAACATCTCAATTAACTTACTTGTTAAATAGGTAATGGCACTTGACTGTTAAGTTGTGAAGGAACTTGTTAAATGGATATTGCTACTTATTTAAACAATATGGTCTATGGTCTGGCTAAATAATTGGGACTCCAAAGTGTGTAGAAACCCAAATAGTATAACAGGGGAGGCTAGATGACAAAACAAGCCCTGCCTCCTCGGTCAGATACTTTCATCTATTTCACAGTACTTGAATGAGAAGAAGTTTTTTCTCAGATTTGAAACACTGTTGACCAAAGATAAGCAAAAAAGGAACAAACCACATTCAGATGAGAATTGGCAACTGAGATGTCCTATAAAATCTGTGGAAGTTTACTTTTGGTTTGAGATTTGTTTGTTTAGCTTTTGGGCTTTTGAGGTCAGTTTTTTGTAGGTTTTTTGTTTTCTTTCTCCATTTAATAACTTCTCAGATCTCTGCTGAACCAAGTGAGAGCAGAGATAAGATATTGAATATATTTCTTGAAAGAATCAACAGTTTCATGCTCCTCCTAAAAGGTACTTTTTCATTTGTCCTTTCATTCCAAAAGTTTCCCTTACATCAGTGGCTTCCTTAACAACAGGGATAACTGAGCTTGAAAGGGTTTTATTCTCAAATGTCAATGTTGTTTACTTCCTCTGCTCTTCATTTCAGCATTTTGGCCTGAGTTTTCAGATCTTGGTCTGTGGGAATCATAAATCATGGGGAATAGATACATAGAAAATGAACTAGTATGGTCCATCTACTTAGTTTTCAAGGAACTTTGAGTCTAGAGCTCCCCAGTTGTCAGCACCAAGTTTTTGTGCAATCAATTCTTTTATGTTTAAAAGAAGCTAGAAAAAAAAAAAAAAGTATCTGTTTTGCTCAAAGTTTGAAGAGTATGTTTTGATCTGGAGTTCTGCTTAGGAACACATCTAATTTTAATTATATCAAACTGTTACAGAATGTACAGGCTGCAAGTTTCAGTTTGATTCTCCCTTGGTACAGACCATCTTATAAATACAGTGGCATCTCTCTGAAAGTGAGACAGACTTTCTAACCTCTTGTAGAATGCATAAAATCCTGCACATATGTCATGTGGCTGCCACTTTACCTTCTCATGGGACAGAAACTCCTGGCAACTACCTCAGAACTTCAAAGAATGTGGGGGTTTTATGAAGATTTATCAAATAAAAACAAAGCTTTACATTGTTTAAAGCATCATCCAAGATTCTTCTTAAAGGATAAGTCCTTTCCTTAGTATTTAGCTTATGCTTCTCAGCTGGATACAAGGAAACTAAATGGAAGAAAAGGAAGAAGTATTGTTCCCTGTAGATTGCAAGAAAGACAATGCTTCTGCTTAAGAAATGACATTGCTTTAGTGGCTTCCACTCACTCACTTCACATGAAAAAGATCAGGGAAAAGTTTTGCAACGTTATTGGGGCAGCTGCAGAATTTTCTGCATCTGGAACTGGAAAATGCCTTTGCAGAAGGCGGAGGCTGCTTTTTGAAAGGCCATTTTCAACAGGTGATAACATGAGTAGCAGGAGCTCTGCATGCCCCAGCATGATTCTGTAAGTAAGGGTGGCCCTTGACACTCCACACATTTCCCTGAAGCCAACAAAGCTGCACCTGAGGCCAGGAACTCCCACAGAAGTGATTGCAAAACTGATGGTTTCAGTTTGGCTGCTATTTTTGCAAGGGTCTGACATACTTGCCTGCGTGGGTTATGGTCATCTTTTACATTTCTGCATGTGCAATCAACACAAGGGGAGTGGAAGAAGAAAATTTCACTCTCACATGGAAACAGAGGCAAGAATTGAAAATACAGTGCATTTCAATAAGCTGTAATTACAAATACAAATTCATCAACTAAACTTGGGCATGCAATTAGTAGACTAATTATGCTGTAATTGTAACTGAATACCAAAACAGATGACCGTGTGCCAGCCTCCATCCCACCCAGTTGTCTTTGTGTCATCGCTCCTACGCACAGCAGTGTCTGTGCTCTTGTGTATCTCCTGCTGAAAATAGGAATCCAGCAGATGGGGAAATGCTATCAGTTTCTCACTTAAGTCACCAATTCTTCCAATTCTATATTTACAATCAGCTTGCTGTCATAATAGCTGTGACTGAGACCCTGTTGTGATGTGTTGTCTCAGCAGAAAGTCAGAGATGGTTCCTAGCCCAAAAGCTTAGAGCCAAAGAAGACACACTTTGGAGAAGTGCTGCTGTCCTTGTTCCATGTACAGGAACCTTGTCTGTGGGTAGATAAGAGGTGTGCTGATCTCCATGGGTATTGAGGTGCCTCATTCTCTCTTGAATTGAATATTGAATATTTTGCAATATCAGCCACTAATGACAGATTTCACCACACCTGAGCTCCTGGGTTGAAATGGCCATGTTGGTTGTACACTCCCAGAATAACCAATGCACTGAGCCACCTCCACCAGGTGACTGCATGTGGAGCACGGCTGAGCAGAGGGGAGCCTGGCTCACTGTGCTGGTGTCAGCTGGCAAAGGCCAGGCCTAAATTAGTCCTCTAAGGACTTCACCCAAGATCAGACAAACAGTTTGTAGCAGAGAGAAGGAATCAACCTTGAGCCTTTTTTTCTTCACTTTCAGCAAATTAACTCCTTGTTTTATATGGCTTTGTGTAAGTTTGTCTGAAGTTTTCTGAATGTAGTGATGCCATGAGCAGCATCTGAATGTCAGGATTTTGATTGCTGTTAATATGCATATGTTTCAATAAAATTAATTTAGCTGAGAATAAAAATACTTTCTATACAAGATCTCACAGGTTTTGGCAATGTATTGATTTAATGTACTTAGTTCAGTGAAAAATCTGTTGGTTTAAGCTATCTGCCATTAGTTTCAATTAAAATATATTGATCTGAGTAAATGTTGGTTAGTAAGTGTTGCCTGACTGTGAAAAAATATTTGGTTAAGCAAAAATTGTATGAGTATTTAGACATGTATTTTAGGCTGGGGACTCTCAGCATCATTAGAACTGTTCCAGTATCAATAAATTTCTCTAAACATAAATGAAAATATTTTTTCTGAAATTAAAATAGCTGATTACAGTAATATTGGGACTGAGATGCATATTAATAAAAGTAAACTTGTTTTTGAAGGAGTAAGCATTCAGTCAGGAATACTGTAACATGAAAGCACTGAAGACTCAAGCTCTCTGTGAGGAAACCAGGCTTTCACATGGAAAGCCAGGCTTTCTTCTTTAACCACAAAGCTAGATAACCACAAACCAATAATAAAATAATTTTGGTAGCCATAGGTAGTAGGAATACATGGGTGAAGGCTAGGAAATACAGCTGTTTTAAAGTACTATATGTACATTATTCATGGGATTAATTTTAATTCAAAGCATCAAAAAATATCTATAGAAATAAAAAGCATGCAAGCAGTAAGGCTGATACACCACTCCTTTATTAGTTCTATAAAGACTGGAAGCCCTTGGGGCTGTGGTCTGCAAGCAGAAGAGTACCCTCACCATGGGATAAAAGATGGATATGCCTGCATGACTCTGTCCTCAGCTACCTGCACTCACACCTAGATGATGAGTACCCAGCACTGCCAGCCAGTGAGCAGGTTAAATCTATCCCACAGTGGTTTGCTCAGAGCCATGCAGCAATTCAGGTCTCAGGTTCAGATTAAAAACTCAGGAGATCTGGAATGGTAGTTCTACATTATTCCTTCAGAGAATACATACATGCTGCCCATTTGTGCTGCTTATACTGGAGTTGTTTATTTTAGAGATGTTCTTTGTTGTAATCTCATCTATTCCAGTTTTAAAAAAAATCCTGGATAGAAAGTAGCAGTTTTCTATCTTTGTGGGTTTGTCTGGGGGAATGGTACTTCCAAGTTTCCCTCTCTTTTCCATGTGTGGGTGTGTGCAGAGAAGAAATAATGTATTCATAAGTTTTGGTGCCTGCTACTTGTCCTATCCTGCAATGGCACACTTTGGTAGAACTGCCTTGCCTGAGACAGTGTCTCTGTGCATATTTCCTTTCACAAGCACCAGGAGACTGACAGAAGAATCAGCACCACTGTGAGGCACTCTCGGGATGGCAAGGGCAGTGGCCACTGCCACAACAGCTCAGTTATGGCAGAGTGTTCAGGGGTATCACACTTCAGGCAGGCACAAACTCTCATTCTTTATTTTTCCACTCTCATTTCCTCAGTTTTTTTGATCGTTAATTGGAGACTTGAAGATAAAAATCTCTTTAGCTGTGTGGTCACAGGTGTTGGCCAGAGGCTCCTGTAGTTTCAGGTAGCTGTTTCTATAAAGTTGTCATTTTAAATGAAGAACTCCTACTCATTGCCTTCTGCAAGTTTTTCTCTTTTTTTTAATATCCTGTAGTAATAATATTTAAACCCCACTACTACATGCTTGCATAATAGAAATAGAAATTCATACTTGAAAATGTGATGTATATAACTTCTGCATTGGGTTAGACCTCTCAGACTGTATGTCACATAGCAATTATAACAGCCATTACCCTGCAAAAGAAAAGGCTATGCAAGTGTGAAAATGAGAGATGAAATCCAGGTGCATTCCTACAATGGAATGTATGGATCAGTAAGCAAGTCTTGGGGCAAGACAGGGCAGGACAATCAGCCACAGCACTGAGCAGTCAGCATCATGCACAATACTTGATTACCAACTGTTAAACAAAAGTAAGCTGAGAGCTTCATAAACAAAGAAAAACACAGATAAAAAGCTGAACCAAGGCACCTTTCCAACACCTTTTTTAAGGCTGGGACACTAACAAAACCCTTCGTTGATTTTCCTTCAACTCTAATTTTAATTCATCATCACAGACCGGAAAAGAAGGAAGGATCATTCTCTTCCTTGATGTTCATGTTTGCTTTTATTTATTAATGTTCTTAGACATTGCCAGTATTGCTGAACTGGCAGAGGGATTTGCATCAGAATAAATCTTGGCTGGCTTTTTAACCCAATAATGCTAAGAGATTGCTTCTTTCCATTTAAGTGCATATTTACCCAGAGCGAGTTAACACTGCAAAACCAGAAATCTTTCAAACAGGCATTTCTGATTTAAAATATACAGGGACTTTCCCTCTCCCTCCCCCATTCACCTCAGTGGGAGTTTCTGACTGAATAATTAAAGACAAAGTTATCTTCAGAGGCTGAAGAATTAAGTCTGCTTTTGAAGCAATGAGATAATGGGTACCCAAGAAGGCAGAGAACAAAGTTGCTTTCAGCATGATCCCAGTCACTTAGGGGGTAAGTCTCAGAGACACAGAAGCTCTCTCAACCAAAGCCAGCCCCAGTATCCAAAATCCCAGCAAAACACAGATGACAGAGCAGAATACAGAAAAGCAAGAATACTTATATTATAGGATTTACTTTAATCCATATCATAAAACTAGGTCAGATGACTATCTGAGCAGGTAAGAATGAAATGAAGAACAATAAGTGCAACAAATAAGAAAGAAGGGAAAGATAAGGTGAAAGAGCAAGTTAAAGAAAATACTTTACTAGGCCTAAGCAGCAAAACACGTGCACATTGCTGCTGGAAGTTTAATATGCAGTACTACATGTGTGAGCATAAAACTCAAGGAAGGTATCCTGTAAGGTAATAGAGGTGGCATTTATGTGACAGATTTATTGCAATTTTTTTTTTCATATTCACAGTAATAATACTTTGATGCCATCTATACTAGTTTCAGACCAGGAAAACCATCTTTCCTGACACTTTTCCAAGTAATTCATGGATTGTGTTTTGCCCAGCAAGCTGAGGTGATGTAGAGTAGTCTCATGTCCTATTTGCTGAGTCAAGGTTCAGGCACAGAAGTTCTGCAAGGTAAATCAGTTGTGGGATCATTCTGCCTGTGTCCATGAAAGGATGTGTTTTACTAGAAATCCAGACTTTCTTCATTTGCACACATTATTATATTTTTCCTAAAATTTGGAATTCTAGGAAAATTTTTCCAAAAAAAGCAGAGAGTGGGCAAACATTCATGAGTAAGGAGAAAAGTTATTTACAGCAAAGCTGAACTCTGTCAGATAAGTGACTATTCTAATAAATGTTTGACTTTTCTCACCCACTTTCTGGAGAGAGATTCAGGCTTAAGAAATAAAGTCTCTAAATTAAGAAGCTTAATAATTTCTGCATTTAGGATGACTTGGTGGCTTGTGGGAGTGCTTAAGGTTTATGCTAGAAATTCCCTTGCATCCCAGGGATCAAGAGTAGAAGCTGATAAGATAACTTGAGGCACGGGAGCAGCATGTCTCACTCCACTGGCTCTGTCTTCAGAGAACATTAGTAGCTGGCATGAGGATGAGTCTAGCTCTCTTTGAAAATCATAAAAGAAAGCAGGCAGCTACACTATAATGCCTCTAGTTACTACCACACACTCCTCTAAACAGAGAAACTTATTTCCATTGCTCAGGTTATTCATCATGGTAGACTCATTGTAAAACAAAGAAGAGGAAAAAACTTTGTCCTGATTAGTACTGATCATCAAATAGCAACATACCTGAGATGGAATCACAGGTGCCACACTGAGAACTGGAAAAGCCCTGAAGGCTTTCTAGATGGGGTGTAAGTATATTTGGTTCTCCTGGCCTTCTATGCTCATTCCTGACAAGCAGTGGCAAGCGACCAGAAGGCAGTAATTGGCTTCAAGGCAGCTTCACTGTGACTGAATAAGGAAGTGGGATCCTATTTTTGCTGTGCAAACCCAACCTAAAGACCAGCCCAACTGGAAAGGCATTTTCTGAGGGCAAAATTCACCTGTACTATAATGATTCCTTGGTATGATACTCTAATAATATACATTGACTTGAATTATTCATCAATTTTAACCCTTATATCCTTTCTAAAAGGGCAAATAAACAAGAAACTCACACAGCACTATCCCTTCTGTTTTAGGATGTTTTTCTGAAGATGGGAAGAAGAAGAGTGACAGGAGATTTCAAAGGTTTCTTGCACCAGTTTGACCACCCTGCACTGCACCTGTGAAGCTGCCTTTCAGAGAGCCTCTCTGCTCACATGTGGAAGCAATATTCCAAGTGCAGCATTGCAATGTGCATTATACAGCTCAGTTACTTAGACAGTGCATTAAACTGGAGACACTTATTCCCATCAATTAATGGTTAACCAGTGTGACGGAACACCGGAAAATACTCTCTGTGAGCGTTTGTTTCAGTTCCTAGTGAAATTTGCCTGCAATCACATTCCTTCTGCCTACACTTCTCACAAATGAGCTATTCATTAGTTTTATGCTAGGCCAGGAATATGCACTGAAAGTGGAGCTACTCAAAACAATTTCCAGTTCAACTCTAAAAAAAAGGAAAGGGTGGGTGGAAATCTAGTCTCTGTTCTAAGATATGAAAAGAAAAAGAGTGAGAAATAAAAACTGAAAGGGATTTTCCAATTTGTAACTGTGGCAATGGCAAGTTTCTAAATGGCAGAGGCTGTGAGCAAGTAGACTGTCTTTTGTGCTTCTCTGAAGTAGAGGCATTATTGCAGGTATTTAATAGACTGGCCCTAAAAGGTGTCCGAGGCCATCCAGGAGGTTACAGGTTCAAGACAAAGGCTTGAAGTTCTAAGGTGAACCACAGACATACCAAAAAGGAAGTAGAGAAGTTATGTTCCCTATTGTCTTCCATCCTCTTCTGTCTTCAGACTGTAACTGCTTCAGGACATAACTGTACATATGCATCTTTTCAAATAAAAGCAGCAGAGGCAGGCAAAAATTATAGTGTGGATGGAAGTAGTTGATCAAAATGGTTGAACAAATACACTTACAAGCGTATCTTTATCTTCAAATTATTCATAAAATGTCCAGGAAGGAGCTCCAAGTTCCTTTCAGGAGGTTTTGTAATCAAAATTTACCTTAAGAGCTGGGAATATGTGTGAAGAGGAAGAGATGTCAGAGGAACATGGCAGCAGCCCAAGGGTTAAGACAGCTGCAAAAAAACATCCAGGAAGATGGTAACACAGCAAACACCTACTCAGCAGGGTGTTTAATGCCAAAGATCAAGTTATGGCATGTAGCTTGTAATATTGCTGAGGTCAAGAGGCTGCAAACTCTTTTATGATGGTTATCTCGATCTTTCAGCTTCCTATATTTTGACTTTACACTCTGTTTTTCTTTCACCAGGCCTCATGGTAAGTGCCTACTTGATGGCTATTCTGCTTGGCCTTTAAGAAATAAGGGTAAGCCCCAGCCAGCATTTCTGTGGTTTCTGTTTCCTGTGTCAGCGAATAACTCTGAGTAACAAATGCATTCCAGAAAATCAGAGTCTGTTCATGGACAATTTGCAAACATAAGAAGACTCAAAAATTCAATTAATAGCTGACTTGTTATGAATTATTATCTCACCTCTTCTGTTTGCTGCTCAGCAACTGTGTGTGGCCAGTTAGGCCAAAACATGCCCCCGAAAACATGAGACACATCACTTCTGACCTTGTTCTTCCTATGACCTTATAGCACTGGCTCTCAGAAAGAATGTGTGTATACAAATATCCTGGCGTAACTTCAAGAGCGGTTCAGTAAGTAGTTCACAACTGCTGACCATCTGGCTGTTAGATCTAAGAGGGATCTATTAATGTTAGAGCTAGAACAGTGCCAAGCTGCAGCAGAAACTGCACGACCAAAGTGCATGCAGGCCACCCTTAAAACCCTGACAGAAATCATCGCAATTGTTTTATCCGCCCATTTACTCAAGTAATGTCACATTATTTCTCGTGCCATCACATCCAGAAGCACTTCACAGGAAGGAGCTCCATTATTTGATACTACAATAATGGGCAGCTTCTAACAGCTTTAAATCTGAGTTTATGTCTTCATGATATACTGGAAAAGACAAATTTTTGTGCATTCCCTTGCTCCTTCCTGCCCTTTGAGATGATCAAAAGCAATGGAATAGATAGACATAGGTGCTGTTAACACAGTGACAAGCCTCAGGTAGAGGCAACATAAACTAAATGGGGCTCTGCATTGTAGGATGGTTTTACCATGCCCTTGCTCAGCTCAAAGTCTGGTGGAATAAGTTTGTATCATCCTGCAGTTTTACTGCATTGGCAAAATATACAATAAGCAAAGAACAAAGAGCAGAGGGGGGAGATACATGAATATATACAGTTTATGGGTCGATATATGTATCATGGAAGCTGATGTACAAAATCTATACTCAGACATCTCTCGACACTTCTATTTTGTTGGTGTCACAAAAGAAATGATCCTGAGGGATTTGCCAGTATCATCATGCATGTCAGTTTACAAAGGTCTTTTCATTTACTGGAAGCAACAAGAAGTAAAAGCTGTGAGAAGGATAAAAAAAAGTATTGTATTGACATTGCTACCAATTTTGCAAAATACTAAGTTGTAATTTTGAAAACAATGAAATTTAATAATAAATTTTGCATTTTCCATTGAAGAATATTAGGAAAACTGTCCAAATACCCATTCTTTCTCTTACAGATACATTTAAATGTATTTGGAATATGTATTGAGTCTCAGGTGCAAGACTAAAATTTATTTTCTAAATATTTTCTCTTTTTTTATTACTGACCTGATTGGTCTAACTTAAAATACCGTCTCTAAGTATTTTTCCTTCTTATGTATGCTTCCCATGAGGAGATCAGTCTATGAAATTTAGGAAGTTGATCTGAACTGAAGCCAGTATAAAAACCTTTTGAGGTTTGCCCATCATTGCTTACAATGCTGTTTTGAAAAATAACCTCAAGGCTATTTAATTAATCGTTCATTCTTTTAGTCTCCCAGCCCAGGTAGATTAATACCTGTGCTGCCCATGGATCAATGAGTTCTGGAATTTCCTACAGATTAGCACATCTGTAGTTTAAAGCCATTTTGCCTTAGAAGGAAAGAAAGAAGCAAAGAAAGAAAGAACAAACATATTCCCATGAGGAACCTTTCATGGATCAATTCATAAGCAAAGGAAAACATGCTATTCTCAGCAAGGAAACAATGTATTTTTTGTCTGCTACAGTGATTAATAACATTCTATAGCTGGAGACTATTTAAAGGGCTCCATCAATCCATGTAGGCCAAAAGCTGACCCACTTTAAATTCTTAAAATACAATGAGAATTGCCCTCAATATTTTTTTTTAAATTATAGGAGTAAGTGGAAGCTACAGAATTGCCACCAACAATTTCCTTCATGAAGAAAACTTGTATCACTGTTGAGAGCATTCAGAAATAGTGGCAGAAGTCCTAGAGATCTAGGGAAATAGCTTAAAACTCTCCAAATCTCGGGGTAGATAGGCACCTCAAAGTGTCATGCTGTTGGGTTTTGTATGCATACAACAATTCAGAAGTAGGATTTTTTTTCCCCAGTCTTAATTTCAAAATCCGAAACAAGGTTCTGCCTGTCTTCTGGCTTCAAGGTTCATAATCAGATAAGAAAAGCAAATTTTGGTCTGCCTGTGTCTGTGTAGCAGAGGTGGTAACGTTTTTCTGGAACTGATGAAATAAATTTGATATCTATAAGCATTGAGGAGCTCAGAGATTACATTTTAGTTTAGTAGACTCAATCCTCAGCCTTGAGCCTTCCCTCTTCCACATTAGCTGAGATGAATATTTGCTGGTCTTCCTGGGTCATGACTCTGATAAGGACCAAAACCTTGCAGGTGATGTTTAGTCAGTAGCCCAGAGAGTGCTTGATCGTCACAGATCAGACCCTTGAGCTCTCCTGCAGCAAAGTACACATACAGCCTCTCAGATGGTGAGTAATCTTGATGATATTTGTAGAACTACTCAGATATGCAAAGTCACATTGGGATTTTAGTGGGTAGGGGACCTTCTAAATAAATAAATTCATAAATCCTCAAAGCACAAGAAGGCTGAAAAAAAATTTTTACAAATCATCAAAATCTTCAGTCAAAATAGATAAGAATCTCATTTTTTGTATCTAGTGAAAAAGTGGATTTACTGAAGACAAAAACTGAATTATTAATATACAGCCAGTAGCCAAACATAAGTAGAGTGTATGCTAATTTCAGAGTTCAAATAGGCATTTATGATCCTAAATTTAGCCTCCTATTAAAACATGTACCTTGGCCAAGCTGTTTAAAAAGACATCAAACCCTTTAAGAGTGAAGCAGAAAAAGACAGGGTAGTTCTTGAGTCTCAGAAATCCAGGCAGCAAAAGGGCAAGCGAGCAATGCCTCCACCCCCAGCATTACACGGAGAGCGCCCAGCAGGGACAGTGAGCCACCCCTCCCACCTCGTGGGGTGACTGACAAACCAAGCTAGCAGGGCTGATCACAAAGCAAAACCCCTGATATAATATGGAATAGACAAATAATAATTCTGGGGATCCAAAATCGGGCCAAAATATCCTGCCATGGAAAAAGGTGTGAGTTAATGTGTGGGAAGTGCAGCCCAGTCCTGCAGCCTGGTGTGTATCTGGGCTGTACCTCTTGTCAGGCTGGGACTGGAGGAGGGCAGCAAGCGAGGCAGCAAACAAGGGCTGCTTGTGTCTGTGCTCCAACATGCATGGGTCTGGTCCCTTTGATTCATGAGTGTCTCAGATTTGTCTTTTCCACCCTCTTGGGAACAAAGACTTCATGCTCCCTTTGCTCTCTTTTTCATGTGAAACTCATGTGCTACTGTAGGACTCTCTCTTCAAAGGATTTAGGGCAGTTTACAGCATCTATATATCAGGCCCACAGCACTTTGAAAACTGGGGAGCTTAGGCTTATATGACTTTAATGTTCTGCCTAGATATGGTTCTACACTGGTAAAATGCACTGAGGTTGACATCACCTGCCTGTAGTACATAATGAAATTCATACTTGAATGGCAAGTACTTTAAGTGCTTTTTTTGTAGTACATCACCAATGATTTTCTCACTCTAGTTATTACTTATTTCTAAAACCTTCATTACAGAAGCAGTTAAAAAATAACTTTCTCCTTTTAAAATGTTGATTTGTTTTTCTTGCAGAGAATGTGTTGTGAAATGTCAAGGTAAGCATTAGTTAAAGGGCTACTACACCATGCCAGCAGGAGCAATTTGCTTCTTATGCATATATTCCTGAACATTATTTTGTTCCCTTTCTTGTTGTGAATGGGAACCACTTCCTTATAGCAGCCGAGGGCTTTCCTCCCCCCTCTCCTGCCCTTTCTTCACCAGCTCAACAGCAGGGGCACATTGAGGGCATGGGCAGTGGAGGCACTTACAGCAGATCTGTACCTTAAGATACAGTTGCCCTGAATAAATGCAGACAGCAGGCATCATTTCTGTCTGAAAACTCAACATTTTCTGTGTGTTAAAACTATATTAAGCCATTTAATTGTTTTGTGATTACCAGAACACTTACCTTGTGAGGGTATTAATTATCTGAGCATAAAAAGACCAAGTTTTTCTGTAAGGAGAGAGCCGTTCTTTTTTTTTTTTTAAGTTATTCAAGTTTATTTTACTCATTCCAGCTAAATAGATCTTGCCTGGGAAAGAGGAAAAAAATGGGTCTAAATGCAAATTAACATTACTGTTTAAATATCACAGACCATTTTCTCTGAGCCCAGTTACAATAACTAGTAATTATAAAAATTGCTTGCCTTGGGCTTCTGGCTAAGCCAATGCTAAACTTGTCCTTTTATTAGATCTGTCAGACTGAGTTAATTATCTTTATGATAATAGATGTGCCTTACCTCAAACAAAACAAATACCCTTATAATTAGCTTTTTAGTTAGAATTTTAATTTATTTATAAAGACTGTTTGTTTTGTTTCCTTTTTTTTGCTTTTACAAAGAAGTTTTGAGTTTTAACAGGTTACTAGTCAGTTTAGTAATGTTTAATAAAAACCAGACTCATTAGGTAGACCAAAATGTTTTATGGTTAACATTGTTCCTACCTAGCCCCTGTGAGATCTGTTGGGTTATGTCAACATGCAGGTGTAGATTTGTGGAAAAGACAAGGGAGAGGGAGAGAGGAAGAAACAAGGCAATTTCTTTTATTCCAGAAAGTTTTCTCTGAGCTGATTTTTGAAACAGAGCATTAACCAAATTTAATAGTGAGACATGCTAGCAAACACTAATCCTGGCTGCATGTTTTCTTTTGAATCCTTTTCTGAAGTCAGAGATGAACTTTCGTTAGACTACTGAAAATAGAAAGCACAGTCTGGTTTTATATATCTCTGTCTCCACAAAATCCCTTTCAATCTCTCTCTCTTTCTCTCTTCTTTTTTTCCTTCTTATCTTCCTCATATATTCTCTGAACTGATCCTGCAAGCCCTCCAAGCAGAGCTCCTGGTAAGAATTGAGGGCTTGCAGAATGGGGTCTGTACTTTTTCAGCATTTCAGATGCTTTTATTCCACTAAATGAAAAAATGAGCCTTGTGCATCAGGGCTATCTATTATTTTCAAAAAAA
>VZRX01022597.1:130737-152194 GCA_013398075.1 Notiomystis cincta | reverse complement strand
AAAAAAAAAAAAAAACAAACTTTCTAATTCAGGGTTGGTGGAAAATGCAATCTACAGATTAATGAATTAAAGAACATGGTTAGGAAACAAGTGCCTTGTGTATTATTTTAGTTCTGTCACACTGATAGGATCCAGATTAGATTTGTCAGATGAAGCCTGTTTAAATCAGAGTCACAGTGTAACTTCTCTTGATCTGATTGTCCCCATGGGAATAAGGCAGTCCTATCTGACAACATTGTCAAGGTCTCAGGTCATTAATATTTCTGTCAGAATTTGAGATCCAAGGATTAGTTGAGGCTAACTAATACTGTTTTATCATCTTATTCCCTCTCTATCATATCTTGTTCCCTCTCTACTGGAGTAGTGGAACAGGCTTGATATGCAACAAATGTAAGGGGAATGTGGATGAAAATGTGGTGGCAATTACAGTAGGAGGAGACATTACCAATATTTACCAGTTTTTCAATTAATAAAGTAATTTCAAAAGTAAACAGCTTTGCAACCAAATGAACGCAAATGCAGCTGTTTGGTAATGAAAAACCCCAACCCATTACTATGCACCTTGTGTAAGCATGCAAAAGGAAAAAGGACACTTGAAATCAACAGACATATATCTTTCTTCTCTCTTTAACTTCTATATAATATGTCATTTCTATATAACTAAAGTTATAACCTCTTCAGAATTACAGGAAATATCACTAAATAATGAAAATGTACTATTAAATAAAATAATAGTGATAGCTAACATTAAAAGCAACTCAACACCAATGTATTTGTTTGCAATTTTAAAATCTTCATTTTTTTGTAAGTTAAAGTTTTTGCTGAAAACAAATATTTCTGTAGCTAGTAATTAAAACTATTGTATTGTGTATATAAAGTTGTAGTTTCCTAGATTTGTACAGTCTATTTGACTTTTCTAAATCACCATTAGACTGTATGTTTTTTCTATATTTTCGAAAGATGGCAGGAGAAATGAGCAAAGGAGGAAAAAGAGACAGGAAATCAAAATAGAAATGGAAATGTTTTAAATGTAAGAGTAAGTGAAATATAACCTCCCTCCAACAGACACTCTCAGAAGAATGGTCTTCTCGCCAGCCATATTTGCTTGCAGTTCTGTAAGTGGTGTTAAATCTACTGTTTAGGAGGATCGAATTTATAAATTTTTGAGTCCTTCTGTAGTCTTTCACTACAGAAAGACTTGCAATGAACAGGGCTACGTGGCCATTTCTTTTTCTGGCCAAGGAGAGAGGCAAGGAGACCCCCATGTCAGCTTTCTGGAGAAGCCAGAGCCCCTGGAGCCACGTCTGTGCTGATTTCCCACGCTAGCTGGCAGCTCCATGGGCAGGGTTCCTGCATACAAAAAGTCCTGATGATCCTCCTCAAACCTGAACATCATTTGTTTGCCAGCACTTGTACTGCAGCTAGGAAAAGGTATTAGAACTGTAGGTAACCTCTCCTCCCAACCCCCAGTCATACCCAAACCTGGCACTGTGCTCTTGCCAGCAGTGAAAAAGGACTTGGATTCGGTGCTTCTCCTGGAGTCCCAGAAAACCCTTTGCAGCTCAAAATAAAAACCTGATCTCTGCTTTTTTCTTAGCAGGTCAAAGTGCAATACCACACCAACATTAGCCAAAGTGTATGCTTCTTCAGTCACCCCTCATTCCCAGCTGGATTTCCTGGTCCTTTCTACCACCCCTGGTGCCTGTCTGATCCTTTACCAAGATGGTTCACAGAGCTGAACTAGTAACTTATTTTCTGATTTAGTCTTATTTTCTGATTTTTAGCAGTAGCTTGTTTCTTCTGATTTTCAGTGTCTCTCTGAGCCTCCTCCCTGTGGCAGCAGATGACAGGTGGGACTGTGAGGCTGGAGGCAAGCTTTCAGTCGCTGCTGCTCACAGGTCTGTGACGCCAGGCATTGCTGCCACACAGCCATGCACCAGCTGGGGGGGTTCAGACATTGCTGGGATTCTCTTTACCCAAGCCAGTCTTCCTTGGGTACTTTCTTAAACAAAACATTTTGATCTGTATCTTTGTCAAGCAACATAACAGAAAAAAATACCCCACATAAAACAAAACACTCAAGATAGACCCCAGTTTTCTCTACATTTTGGGTTTCTTTTTTTTTGCTTTCTTTTCTTTTCTTATCTTTCAGATGTCCTGGTCAGATGGGGAGAATATGTTGCACACAGATAAAGAAAATGGCGTTAAATGACATTGTTGACATTATTGTTTATGCTTATACTAGAGTAAAATTCTGTATTTTCTGTGGCCATATTTGTGCTTCCTTATACAAAAACATACCATAACAGCTTCTGTTCAAGGAATTCATATTTTTCAAGGAGGTGCTATAATTTAGTACTATAGAAACAGACCTAAGATTTAGATATTCTATACATAACCCATAATACTAATAATAGATATTATAGTATGAAATCTGTTTTTAATAGTCCCAGGGCACTCCATATGAACAGAAAAATATGTTGTGAACTCTATCAACATAAACAAAATCTTCTTCCTCTGCAAAATTTTCCAAAATTATCATTAGTCACAATCGCATTTTGGAAGATTCTGATTGAAATAGAAAATATTTAATTTCCCTACCAACTAATTCATTCTAGTGCCCTAGAATGATCTATTCTTGCAATTACATGATCAGTTATATAAAAACAGAAAGCTTCTTACCATTAAACAGAGTTCTTCAGGAAATATCATAGCTGTATTTGACTTTGTTCTGTTCTTTTATGGGTCTGATGCTCTATCACCACCCTGCAAGGACAAATACACCACAACATGAGCATGGCAGGGGTAGTTCTTAAAAAGAATTTTTAAAGTGGTACTTTAATCTTTTAGTATTTTAAAGTGAACTTCAAAATGGAATGCAGACATTTGTTGCATATTTGCTTTACAACTGATACATTAATCCCTCCAAATATGGATGTTCACTAAAGCAACAGGAAAAGAAAATTACTAAGTTTGCAAATCCAGGTCATCCAAAGTTAGGAAATGTCAAAGTTAAGGCTGTAATTTCAACTCCACCCCCTTGGACAAATGCATCATGATACAAGTTTTAATTAGTTTCCAATATCTATTTTTCCACCACACTACTGCTTTACTGGATGGAAGCACAGTATGCATCCCTTCTGTCTGCCCATAAAATATAAAATGATGAAAAACATTGTTACACCAGCCAAATATTATTACTAAAACATCTCAGTGAAAGGTAAGTGGTGTATATAAATTCTTTGCATTTGTATGTACTGTACATTATTGCAAAAGTTACTCTTCTCATGAGAATAATAGTGTCAATTAGGCTGTCAAGGATGAGTGAGCCCATCATGTGAGCTTTGACAGAATGCTTGGGTTGATTAGCTTCATGCAGTTATCATAGCTTAATATTTACATTTGAGTAGCTAACATTTTACAAAGTCTCTTTGAATCTTTTCTGCTTACAGAACTGCATTCATAAATATTGTCTTGAAAAAGAAACATCATCACATACTGTACATCACTTAAATATGTTCATTTAAATAGGTTGCAGGTATAGTTATCAAATCAAGATTAAAGTACCATTTTTCCTTACTATGTGAGCAGGCAAAAAATGAAGCAAGCCACACTGCTTAGGGTTGTTGAAGGCAAGGCTGGGTTTCTCATTCCTGTACGTAGTTTCTAGGACATGTCAAAAATGAGTGATATTTACTGTTTACACCACTGAGAAAAATAAAATCTTCTACCTGTGGAAGAAAAAAAGGCACACAGTGTCCTGTAGGCTCCAGTGCATATCAGACTCAGCATGTGGCTTAACCCTTACAAGAAAAGGAAGGATTGGCTAACCCATCTCTTGGACACCATCTCTCTCTTCTTGGGGTACCCTTTTCTCCAAGCAGACACCTTTCAGCTTGGGAACTGGACAGGGACTGATCTTCCCCTTCATGGAGCAATAAGGGAATGGAGTGGACCTAAAAAAGGTGTGTTATATACAGGAGCTGGCAGCATAGCTGCTGCTTTGCTCTGCAGTCCAAAGGCAGAGCAGGGAGCAGCAGGATCTGGAGTGTGCTTTTTCCCAATTCATAAAAGAGATCTTAATTTTTTTAAATGATAATACAAGGTGTCAAAGACAGATTTCCTTCAGAATGTCATATATCGCTCTCAGCAGGGCTTTTAGTTTTCAGTGAGTTCTGTTGTATATGCCATCTGCTTTCAGTTGCAACCTGACCAAATCTCCTCCTGGATGCTATTTCAGGGCTGCAAAACTTGGACATTGCAAGGTCAGAATTCTAGGCAAGGTACTATCACTGTGCCAAAAGATAAACACCTTCTCAATTTTTATTTGGTCTCTTGTCAAATTAACCTCTTATTGACTTCAACTCAAGACTCTGGAATTTTGCCCAAAAGAATAGTTCTAATAAAATGAATGAATATCCAGTATGAGTGAGGATTCACAGATAGAAGCACAAAGGTATGCAGTGTTTCAAAACATTGAATAAAACATAGCTGATCCCTAGTGCCTCCTCCACGTGGTGGCAAACACACAGACTATGTTTTCTATTTTGTAGCAAGAGTTTTATGAATCCTTTTTCTATTTGGGTCTTGTGTGTTCTCCAGTGAGACTGTAGGGAAACTGGATGGATGCTGAGCACCCAAGTGCCAGGCTGTTATAATCTCAGTGTAAACTTCAGAGTTTCCTTGCCTGCATCTGTCCATAGCATGAATGAGGACTGCCAATGGGCTAATCTAAAGCAAAGTAGTAAGTCATTCTCCCTCATACTGTGACATTGAAGGAGATGTCATGGGCTCACTAAGTGAAGGATAGAGAAGGCTAGTGGCTCCTATGTTGGGTTTTCACCACATCAAATCCTGCTGTGTCAGGGATACTGGATCACTGTTATGGGAATTTGTAACTATGTGGAGAAAGACAGGAAGGAGAAGTGTATTTTAAAAGAAGATTGAAAGAAACACCTAGAGAGCAAATGAATAAAACATGACAGAAGCAATCAGAGAGGTAAAGGAGACAAAGGAATCATTAAGGTGAAAATATTAACTCAATGATAGGGATGAAAAGAGGCATGGAAAGTAAAAATGGAGATCTGGGATAAGGTAAGATTGTTAGGGACTTGGCTTGTTCAAGTGAATATCTTGAATTTCCTCATTATGCATTTGCATTGCAGCCATGTCAGGAGCCCAGACAGTGAGCAGGAAGGTGGCATGAGACAAAACACAGCATGTGGAAGGGAGAGAAAGGATAGACTTGTCTGGCACCTTTAGAAAAAAACAGTCAGGAGAGTACATCTCTGATAAACTGTTCTTGAATATACTGCCAGAAATGTAAACATAGCAGAGATTGATCTGAACTCCTCATTTTTCACACAAAACCTCTTTCCACTTCTCAGCGATTAGGGTCACTAGAGAAATGGTGGAGGAGAGAGAGAAAGGCTCACATTAATTACAGATTTACTATGTCAACTTCATTATAATATGAAAGAACAAAAGCCAGTGCTGTGAGACAAGTAGGGAGAGCACATTTAAAAACTGGAAAGGTCTGTGAAGGCACCTGTCAAACTCCACATCCCTTAGTGCTCCCTTCACCAAACAGTAACCAGGGCAAAGCTCCAGTGAGCTGGAGGCTGGAGCTGGGAATAAGAAATTAGGGAATAGAGATCTCTCTTCTCTTATTTGATATTGTGAACCATATTAAAGCAGAAGATAACCAGAAGGGGATCATGGTAAAGAACCATAACTCCATTAAACTGCATTACCTTCCCAGGTCTGGCAATGCATGCAACCTTATATGGGGGTACAAGGGACATATCTGTGGAAAGTATGTAAAGATATTATAATTCAAGATATCCTTGTTCAATTCCCAAGATGAAGAATTACCTAGAATTCACAAATTACTTGAGCTCATCTTTATAGGACATTTTCCAGGGAAAAAAAAAAAGGAAGTAACTGGATTATCGTTATCACAAAGCCAGAGGGGAAAATTGCACAGTAAAGCAATGTATTTATATCTACAGAACCATAGAGAGCAAGCAAAACAAAATAAAAATAAAATGCCCCTAAGCAGCCTAAATTGCATTGCAAATAAAACTTTATATTAAGAGATACATTTGCATACCAGAAAAATTAGATGTGAAACTTACAGTAACCACAGATCAAACCATTAAAAGTAAAAAGGGGTCTGCAGAAATCTTGATGGGATGATGACTTAAAAAATACTTATTAAGGACTTCAAAATTTGACCTAATATTAGGATTTACATGTCCAGTTTTAAAATGAAACCCCATGGAAGTAATTTTCTCTTGATGCATACACATACTTCAGTGTAACAGTAAAGGAAGAAATGTGAACACATTAAGGATGGAATATACCATGTAAGAATCCCAGAAGGACTTTACTGAGTTTAATTTAGATTAATAGGATACTATATAAATACTTCTTGCTTGTTAAGCACTTTTTATTAAGATATAACCACTGTCTAATACTTTTCCATCATTCACACTCCAAAAGCATAAAGAGAATAACAATTTCAAAAGTAATGAAATTCCATTTTCAGAAAACCAAGACATTCAAAGCTCGGTTTGTTTTTAAGAGTGTAAAAATGTCATTCACCTCCTAATTTTAGTTCTAATTTAATTCTTGAAAGGACAATTTAATCTTGTCATTTAATCTAGCCTTAACTAGCTGTCTGTGTTTCCTCTGCAGTCAGTGAAGAGCAAAAAATACCTCCACCAAAGAGTTCATCCGTTGTAGAAGTGGGGACTGGAGTAAGTGGAGTATGTCACTCTCTGATGGTGTTTATGAATGTCTCCTCATTAACACTGATGTCATGCAGATGACAATCTGAAACCAGACTTGAAAATTTACAGTTGAAAAGAAGTTAGATGATCCTCAGAGCTCACAGTGAAGTTTTCAAAATCTCCAATCTCACATTACCAATTATTTCACAATTGTAGGCACATATGCCCTCAAGCACCTTTGGATGTGACATTGGTTCTGTTAAATCATCTAATTGGTTTAGATTGTGTATTTCCTACTGTTTAGAAAAACTATTAAATCAGCATGAGGACTGGAAGATATTTGGGAAAGAAAACCAGGTCCTAACTTGTCACTGCTTTATGTTAAAAGAAAAGTATTAGCATACTCAGTTTCACCAATTATTGTGACAAGATACATGTGATTATTACTCTACAGAAAGAGTACACTCTCCTTCCTTTACCCTGATCACTACCCTTTGAAAATAGTGACAGATACACATAGTGGGATCCAAGTTTCAAATTCGTATTTCATGAATATTTGGGAAATAGCAGCTATGGACTGGAGCAGTCAGATGATAAAAGATAGAAGTCAAAACACAAATATTTAAGTACAGAGAGAAATGTAAAAGAACAGTGATTACTACTGGCAGAGAGAACTATTTGCATGTACATTTATCCCTTCCAGAACTGAACATTTTTTTCAAAATTAAGTGGTGTATCTTACACGGTATTCTGGGATGAGAACTATTATTTGCATGGTGAAGAGAGAGGTTCAGAGAGATTAGAGACTTCAGCCAGGAAAACATTAATTAGTGTGCTAGACTTTATTGTCAATGGGAACAGTAAGCTTGACACGTCTGGAGTTTTGCTCAATCCAGACCATAATTCTCTTCTCAGTTCTTCAACTGAGATGGATAAAAATTGTTATGGATAACAATTGATGGATAAAAATTGTTATTTAACTGTGTACAAATTATAGCGTTTCCATAGGACTTGAATTATTATGTATATAATCCTATTGATTGCATCTTTATTTAACTCCATTAGAATGCTATTGAGAATTAAAGGATTCAAACCCAGTTGATTCTTATGTTTAAAATCCACACTGAAACAGATTTTTTTTTGACACTTGTAAAATGTGAGATAAAGACTTAAAAATACACTTTCTAATACCTCCATAGTTACCTGTTCTCACCTTAAACAGAGAGAACAGAAGAAAAACAGTCATCACAATATTTCTGACATAGCAAAAAGTCAGGGAACTTTCATTGCTGTCCTTTTCCAAATTCTCTGCACCCATCCCAAGACATAACTTAGAAACTGCTAAAGCATCTTTCAGATGATAGACATTTCCTAAGCAGCTGTGAAAAAAAATATGTTATGTAACCTAATTGGAAATATATGATGTTTATTTTTTCTATTGTTACTGATCCATAAGCACAGTATCCAATAAATTTCTTAGAGGAAAATATGGTCAAACTGCTTACAACCACTGAGTCTCAGTAGCCAGGAAGTTCCAGTCTTGCCAGTTTAAATATCTTTGGGAAAGGATCCGTACATCTGGATGATTAAATAATTTAAAACCTCAGGCTTTGTAATACTCACCTATTACTCACTTCTTTTCTTTGTATTTCTTCTTAGTTGTCTTCTTGAGGGCTTTTTTGAAGCAATGAAAATTCTCAAGGCAAAAGATCTTCCTAATTAGTAGGCTAACAGCAAGCATTTCATTAAAAAATGACACTTTATCTGAAATATGGAAATATGGGGTAAAATTCTGATTTCAGAAAGGGAAGTAGTATGAAGCCACCCATGAGCCCAATGTAATCAATGTGAACAGAATAAAATCTTCATTGTTTTGTACAGTTCCAAATACCATGGCTCCCCTTTTTACTTATATCCACCTCTGTTTAGGCACAGCCTCCTTGCTTACTGTTAAGGGCTGCTTCCATCTGATGAGTTTTGGTGATGTCCTTCCACTTGAACAAATGTGACTGATTATGGTAAACAGAATATGATGAAAGGTGTTTGCATCTTTTGAGATCTTAAACATCAAATTATTGTAATCACCATTTTTCCTAAGGCTCATTCTCCTGCTCAATATCTTAATGGCATGTGTTTTAATCCTAGCATTTTCA
This sequence comes from Notiomystis cincta, assembly GCA_013398075.1. Classification (NCBI taxonomy): domain Eukaryota; kingdom Metazoa; phylum Chordata; class Aves; order Passeriformes; family Notiomystidae; genus Notiomystis; species Notiomystis cincta. Next base: position 143,307 of record VZRX01022597.1, on the reverse strand, counting down.
GTTTGTGACAGGGTTCAGCTAACCACAGTATCCTCAATTCAACACCACCCACGGTTTCTATCCATTTTGTACTGTCAGAAGCACATCAAGCAGCCTCTGAGAGTAATCACATCAAAATCGATTTTCATGGCTGAGAGAAAAATAATGGAAATTTCTCTAATGTAGAAAATGCATGTGTTCCTTTTGGTTAACCAAAATAGACTATATATCAGGACTGTCAAAATTAAGTTTTCTTAATTCAGTGCTCTTCTCCAGACTTGTGTACAAATTACAAGTCCTCACTACAGAATGTCTTTAATGTGATATTCTGTTGGACTGCCTCAGTGTGGTTCCCACAAAATGAACAGTCTACCCAAGTGATGGACTATAGATCATTCCCCATAGCAGATTTACAAGCAAATTAATCAAGGGGTTATAAAAAGAATCCCTGAGCCTGTACTGAAATGGCCAGCCACGACTTTGTGTGTGCATGGAGCCTCACAGCGTTACCAACTGCTGCACAAAGCCAAGAGCAGGGTATAGAGGCCACAGGTGAAATCAAGAGTCAGTTCTGTGCATCTATAACCCCTCAAGAAATGGGAAATTCTATGCAATAGTATGCAAGCAAAGCTCAACAAAATTTTCAAGAAGAATACTTCAACAAGGATATTCTCTAAAGGAACAAGAGCCTCTTAAATATAACAATTGTTTTTAATTGTTTGACAGCATTGTTGGAGAATCATGTTCAAATGTTAGTTTGCTGTTCTGAATATGCTGCTCATCTTGACTGCTCTAATCAGTTGTGCAATATTATGTTTCAGAGTTAGATTTGCTTACCTCCTTTAAATGGATTTGAAATGTTGAAGTGGATGATCATGAGCTTATTTGTAGAGATTCTGGTAGGAGCCATAAAGAGAGAAAAGGCTAAAATAGCTCACGTTATTTCCTGGGGTTATCTTAGAAGTAGGTGCTAGAGAAGAGACTGGCAGCAGTAATAGCCAGTCACATGTATTTGGGGTGCAGCAAAGGCATTTTCTGTGGAAATACATGGGAATCTTCTGAAGGTAATTACAGATAGCCATAAATATTTCTTAAAATTTGAAAATTAATATGGTAGTGACCAACATTCTTAAAACAAGATTAGTTCATTTATCTGAAAAGTGCTTTTTGTGGTGTATATGGAAAAAAATAGGAGTGGCAAGTTTTGATTTAGAAAGGCTTTGTTGTTGTTTTGCTAAGGAGACATAGTTTAAGTGAAACGATGGTGTCATGGTTTGACACTGGCCCAAAAACTGTCAAAAACTTGTATTGGAGAGCTTTATCCAGAAAGTAGTTCTGGGATGACATTCTGCAGCAGTCTATTCTGGATTTTGACCATTGTCACCAACAATTCAGACAATGGAATAGAAAATATGTCTATTAAATCTGCAGCTGATGCAAAGCTGGGAGGGGTTGCACACACGTTTAAGGACAGAATTATAAATCAAGATGATTTTCATGAATTGAAGAAATTGTCTGAAAAATATATTTGGTAAGTGAGAAATATTAATGACAAGTCAGAATGAGCAGCTGCATTGTACAAGAATCAGAGCAGCTGATCAGTTCAGGAACTAAGGGCATAGAGGGCTATAAGGTGAACATGGACAGCAATACCAAGCTGGTATGACAAAGGTTAATGTCACAGTAGGACATGTAAACAGAAGTTTAACAGTAAGGGATATGGTATGGTTCTTCCTGCATGCCTCATCCTACTTAGGCTTCGTTAAAATAACACATCCAGATTAAGGTGATGTGCTTCAGCAAGAAGAGAGACTTGGAGAGATGTCCAGAGCAGAGCAATCAGAATGAGCAGAGCCCTAGGAAACATGATCTAACAGAAAAGATTGAAAGCCTGAGTTATTAAACTTAAGAACAACTGTCAGGAGACCTGACAAGGCTGTTGCACAGTGGAATGGAACAATAAATTCTCCATGATATCTCACAGGCTAAGAAGAGATGATCGTAAATTACAACACTGAAGACTCAAGTTACAATTTAGGAATGATTTTCTAAATATAAGGCAGTGAGGAGATGACTGAGCTTCCACTGTCAGGGACCTTTAAGAACTGGATGAGCAAGAACGGTGCAGATTTAACAGATTTCCCATATAACCAAAGGAGTGGACCAGAGGACGCTTTTTCCAGCTCTATTTTTATATGAGCTGGTGACTGTGCACTTAAGCGTCTGTGCGCAAGTACTTGGACAGGTCTAACCAATTAACTTGGTCATGATGGTATGCAGCATCTCTTCGTGACAGAAACACCTGAAAAAAACATCAGGTGGTGGTGTCAGCTCCTGCAGTTTTACATTGGCTCAGCTCCTGAACTCATACAATAACAAGAAAACCTTTCTTCTCACAGAGAGGGAAAAAACAGTAAATTCCTAATCTTGCCTTTGTGAAGAAGAACTTGAAAACTTGTCTCTAAATAGCTGAAGAAATCAGATGACAAAGAAAAAGGGACAATGTTTCTACGCCATTAAATTCTCATGGTTTTGGGGAGGCCTGATTCACGGTTTTTCAAAGGAGTTGGCATTAATGGTAATGGGCTAATTTGAATAGACAAATTTAGAAATTGATATTCCTGAACTTCCTATTATAGAGAAGGCAATACTGCCTGAACAGCAGGTCTATTTCAGGAAATTAAAACCTCCCCATATCCTTTCAGATGACTTGATCGTTTCTACATTTCAGTCAATGTTACACAGGGGACATTGCACAATGCTCAACATGGTGGCAGAAAATTCACCTAGCAGAGAATCATGAAGGCACAGTGTGTCTGCTGAAAGACTCTCCAGCTGGGAACAGACATAATAGGGGCACAAGGAATTAATTTTTGGCCAATCTCTGTTTGGAAATTGTTGCCTCATTAACAGTACTTCTTCCACAGGGTGGGTCTAGGTAGAAACTGTATGCAGAAGAGCAGCTCCCTTCTGCACCAAAGAGGCCCAGACATCTGCATTCTCAAAAGACACACGAGTCAAAACATATTATAGATGTCAAATGTGAGATTTTTTAAGTCAGCTTCTGTCTGCAGAAACACAGAGAGCTGAGGACAATGTTTTAGAAATCATGTATCAACCAACATTCAAGATCTTTTTCTCTTGACTAGTTGTGGTCTTCATCATAGATTTTATTTTCCTTCTTCCACCATATGTCTTTGCGGAGTGTTTCTATTTCTACTTTCCTGGAAAATGGGCATTTTCTGTCACCCCTTCCCTCCTCACAGACAGAAAGAGGTGGGAATACCAGAGCTGTGACAGATCCCTTTCACAGGATGAAAAGGAAAATAGTAGAAAAGACCTTTCTGATTAAGTAGTCAATCTCTTGCAGCACTTCTGTCATTAAAACCTGGAATAAATGTCATGCATGTTTTACAAAGCTGTGATTATATTATTAGCATGATTAGGTCATTTTAAAATGCTACCTAGTCTCCACTGGACTTGGTCAGCCTTTACATTATCAAAACCCTTCTGTGGAATTTCCTCTTTCATTTTCACAAACTTCTTGGAGGCTCAAAATGCAGACACACCACAGAGATATCTTGACTACTGCCAGTTTCTACCTCCTGAGACTTGATTTTTTTTCTGTACCTTTATCTCTACATTTAAAAGGTCTTCCCCTATCACATATCTTCCCCAGGCATTGCTAATCAACTTGTCCTTTGGCTTCTTCTCTGCTAGGATGAAAAAATGGGCGCTGCAATTCTCTCTAAGTGAGCAGTATTTTTCACACTCTGAAGCAATTTCTGAGCTCTTTTTCTGAATTCTCACCCAATTTTTATCATCCTTCTGAAAACTCAAACTTCTCAGGAGACTCCAGCTGCGACAGCCATTCCATTTTGCTCCTCTTTCTCCAACTACCATCAATAAGGCCAGAAGCCACTGAACCTCCCCTGACAAGTAATAGCTGTCCTGCTGCTTCCACTGCAATTGCTTGTTTCTTGAACTTTTCAGTTCACCAAAGAAAAGCAAGATCTCTGGAGCATTCAGAAGTGCAAAGAAAGGGAAAGAGAGATGTTCTTCCTTTGGTGGGGCAAAGAAGCTGTGTACACCCATACCATCTCTAAGCTTACTGTCTTCTTAAAAACAGCTGTGATCTGAAACCCTGACAGAGAAGGTACAACAGTGGGAGTTTGGGCTCCACGACTGCAGGAGGGAGGAATTCTTCCTGGAAGTCCTTAGAGCACAGCATTTTGCTCCCAGAACTGGATTTAACCTACTGAATACAAATATGCCCTTAAGTTACATCTAAAAATGAGGATTCTCCTTGCAAATGTTAAGCACAGTTATAATGATTCGTACATAAAGACTAGAGACCACAGAGAAACATCTATTATTGTTGCTGCAAAACACAGTAGCAACTCATGAGAGTTTTACTTTTATTATTCATGTTGCTATTAGGAGTTGCATTATTACTAGATCCTAGCTGGCACAGATGGCTGCTGTGCTTTGAGGTCTGCTTTAGTCATGTTTTTAGCCGCTTTTTTCTGCAGATTTTATAGGGTTTGGGCTGATTTTAGCTTCCTTCATTTGCTTGATAATTGTTTTGGGTTTTGTTTTAGTTTTTTTCTTAATTAGCAGGAATATGTTCATGTTTATAGTGTGCTTTATTCACTCTTTTTGAACTTGTGGTAACCAGAATCAGCAATGCAATTATACCTTCTGTTGTTTGTGTGGGACTGGCTCGGGCCAGATGCTTTGATGGGGGCAGCAGTTTTCCTAGAAGGTCAGATTAAATTTGCTGGCACTGCTGGACTGGTATTTCTCACCTGTTGGTAAATCTCCACCTTGTAAATCATCTTTCCCAGCATTGCTTCTCTTTACTGCTACAGAGGGGAGGGAACCTCTCACCCAAATGTTTCCATTTCCCTGAGACCCTCTGTCAAATCACTACCTGAGCACTGCTGAGGGTTTCTGTTTCCTGGGCTCCTCCTCTCACACTTGTCTCAGCCATCACCTCCACTGCTGCTGTATTTTGCTGTCCTAACAGATCATCTGCATGCAGTGTCTCCTGGTTCCACTTGCCTTCCAGTTACTGCCTTAGGAATAATGAGAAGCATCAGGAGAGGGTTGCTTGCTCTGCTGTACACAGTCAGCTCTTGTTGCAGGTAGGGCTGAGCAGAACCTCCTGGTAAATATTTATGGTCTGTTGGGCAGAAATTCAGGCTCAGTCATAAACAGCTGTGCTTGCAATGCAGTTTACTTTGGCTACATCACCACAGCTCAGTGGTAAGAGATCTGGGTGTAAGTTCCAGCTTTCCTCTGAAATGGAGCGTGTGAATTAGGGAACGAGGTGTGGTGTGCTCCCATGTGACTTCTGCTCTGCAGGGCCAGTATGTGGCCCTCAAAGTCAGACACAGGCTGACTTCTAGACCTGAAATACATTGTTTAGTCATCATCATGCAATGTTTTCACACACTTACATGCCATACTGTAGTCTTCAGTTATTTCCCATAGTCCTGTTCCTTGATTGCTAAATGAGGATTCACATAAAGCTTCAAGTACTACCTACCCATGGTTGCACTACTTCTTCTCTTGGTTCCTCTGAAGGTCACCATCCTTTTTCAATAGGTAAAGAAAGGATTTAAAATACAAAGTTTGGGAGTGAAATGTCCAATTTTTTTGAAAAATGAGAGATTTTCAGTAGTATGTGGTAAAAATTGGTTTTGAAAATCTGAGTGTCTCAACTCTCCAAATGTGGGAGGCAAGAACTTAATTACTCATGTCATAGGATAGTTTTCAGTGCTATGACCAAAGGGAAAATATCTCACTTAGGTTGCAATAACTTACAGTAATTGGCTCCTAATCTTTTTCCATAAGATTTGAGTAACTCATCTTTAAAGTCCATGCCAGGGGTTTGTATGCTGTGGCAGGGGACTGGGCCCTTAGCTTTTACCTGCTCTTCATACTAGCCTGACTAGAGTCTATGAGCCAAAACTATAATCCCAGTTCCAGATGCCCCCCTAATTTGGATCTGGATAAGAATTTAGCAGATCGGGCCATCTCTAATTACATCAGACAAATTATTGGATAATTTCTTCTGCTTTATCTTTGCAATTCACTGGAGCAGTTAATTTCTGCAAAAGCAGGCACATCCTTTCTCATTAGTAATCCTTTTTTGGCCTTTTTTCCTGTGAGTTTCTTATACTAAAAACAAACAAACACACACACACAGAGTTTTGCTTATATTATATTAATGCTTCCTAAGATAATATGAGATGCTTAACAGAAATTTGGCTTTATCCATTTGGTAATCTGCCACTTCATGGAAACAAAGGAATTACATTAATCCATATGTTTGCATAGGACAGAGCTGGTGGCAACAAGGAAGAGTTGGAAAAGGACAGATGGCAACTGAGTATTCACTTTGTGGTGCCGTGGAACACAAACTTCTGGCTTATGTTTTTGAAGTTTCTGTTTCTTTCTTGCCTATGGAAGTAAGGTGTTCATTGGTTTCTAACCTGGATATTTATATTACTTTCTCTTTCCCTTTTGGATATTTTTGTTCACTAGAGGTCTATCTCAAGTCATTATTTTGAAGACCTTAGCTGAAACATATTTCAGCCACCCCTAAGGGTACCAAGAGATGCCTAGGGTATAGAGAGGTTACAGTCTGGTACAGACTTAACAGAAATAGGAGCAGGATGTTTGTGCTAGGTGGAAGTGCCAGGCTGCGGTTCTCTGGTCACCCAGAGGCATGGTCAGGCATAAAGCTCTGGATTCTTGCTTCTCTTCATTGTCCTCTTGCTCTCTTTCCTCCCATCCAAACAAAAAAAAAAACTACTGAAAAAGAGGTCATGTTTTCACAAAAAATTCCGGAAAAAGAAGCTTTATATATCATTCTGCTTTGTTGTATATTGATTGAGCATTGCATTTTTCATTCTGAAATGGGGAACCCCAGGGGTTTAGTCTGAGACTTTCAGGGGACCAATAATGGCACCTATACATTTTGAAGCTGTTGATTGTGATTTTCTAGTTTCAAGTGTTAAATCAGCATTATTACTTAGGAAATTCTGGCCTCTTGACTGAGCTGCCGAAACATATGCCTCTCCATTGCATAATATTTTGGAAATGCATGCTTCATTGAAGTGTCATTGATTTTCAACTAAAGTGAAAATGCCCTCATTTAATGCCTTCTTAAGAGAATTACAAAGGAGGCTGGAGAGGGTTTGGACAAAGTCATTATTAATTGCACATCACAAAATTTGGATTTATATATTTTTAATGCAGAAATTCTTCACAGCTCCTAAATCAAAATGCTGTTCTAAAATTATGTCTAATTTTATAAATGGAAAGACCCTATTTTGTTCAAGACTTTCAAATTCCTTTGCTTTGTTCAACAAACCCCTATACTTGCTGTGAGGGGATTGCTGATTGCTTTGTCAGCAAGACCAATGATATTCAATCTTTGATTTCTGACTCATTTGCTTCTTCCTCCCCTTTGATGATGAGAATAAACGTCTAGCTTTTCCTCTCCTTTCAAAAAATTTCTCTCGCCTCTCACTTCCTTAGTAGTGAGAGCGTTTTATGTGAAGCATTCTGCCTGCCTTTTGGACTATCTCGTCCTCTTCACTGAGCTCAGAGCTGGGTAAGTACTTTACAGTCCTTCATTAGAGAAAACACATCTTTTATTTTTCTTTCATTGGCTCTGATGTTAGGGTGTCATCTTTGCCTCTGACCACAATGCTCCGTGGCTTCCCTTTGGCTGTTTCCTCAAGCTTTTGCCTTGGCATTTCTCTGTGAGGTGTCCCAGTCTACTGCTGTTCTGGTAGACAATGGGTAAGAAGTTCTGAAACAGGTTGATTGTGAAGGAGACTGTGAGATTATGGAGAAATCTTGGAGCAGAGCCTAGCAGTTGCTGTAAATTAGGCCTGTTGACCTTGGTGTTGGCATATGAGTTTCTGCTAGTCCCATAAGGCAAGGTTACAGCTTAGGTATGAGCACAGAGGAGCACCTTAAATGTAAAACTCACCAAACACTGTGAAAGTGGTGACACAACCTCAGGAGGGGTATGTGGTGAGCAAAGACAGCAGCAGCAGTCTGTTGTCAGGCTTGGCAGCAACTTGACAAAAGCCAACCAAGAACAGGCTGTTTTCTGCCTGCTCCAATGTCTGTCACCAGTCAGAGGGCCTGGGGATGGGGATGCCCCAGCTTGGCCTGGGAACACCCACCATGTGGTCCCAGTCTCTACCTTCTGGTTTCCCCCCAGAGGAAGATGGTCAAAGGGCTGGAGGACCTGCCCCACGAGAAAGCACTGAAGGAGTCGGGTCCTTTCTCACTGTAAAAGAGAGGGATCATCATAATATCCATGCAGTTCAAGGCCAGCTAAAAGGAGAACAAAGGCTCTCTTTTCACAAGGAAGCAAATGGAGAAGACAAGAGGCAATGGGTACAAATTGCACCAGGAGATGTTTCATCTTGGTATAAGAAAGGGATTTCTTAGGGTAAGATCATTCACTGAAATGGCCTCCCCAGAGTTCTTGAAGTCTTAAAGATGTAATAGGACAGGCTGTTAGACAAAATCATCTAGGCTGCCTTTCCCACAGAAGGATGATCTTTTGAGCTCCTCTCCACCCTCTGCTATTCTATAATTCTTTGTCATAAAAAGGTGGTGAAGTGCTGGCACAGGATGCCCAGAGAAGCTGTAGCATATGTTCTTCATTCCTGGAAAAGTTCAAGACCAGGTTTAAGAGGTCTTGAACTTGTCTAATGGGCAGTCTCCTGTCCATTGCATAAGGGTGGAACAAGATGATCTTTAAGGTCCCTTCCCACCAAACTATTCTATGAGTCTATGAATCTATGATAAGTTGTTGATTATCTGTCATTGAAGTGTTCTGGTGTCTGTGTCATCTCCACTCTGTCCTTTGGTCTTAATTGTGACCCAGGCTCCTGAAGTTATATCTTATTAACCTAAGGAAGTCCTAGAAACCTCATCAAACTTAGTGCCAAATAAATATGTCAAAAGGCAGTTCTTGTCTTCTGGGTATGAATTAAATCAAAACAGGATGGATACCAAATGGGAGAAATGTGCTACCAGCATCTCTGTTTAAAGGTGCAGAAGGGGGGCCTCTGAAATCACGGAATCATTTAGGTTGGAAAAGACCTCTGAGATCATCAAATCTAACCTTTGACTGATCACCACGTTGCCAACTAGACCATGGCTCTAAGTGTCAAGTCCAGTTGTTTCTTGAACACCTCCAGGGATGGTGATTTCACCAATGTTTAAAAACCCTTTCCACGAAGAATTTCCTTCTGATGTCCAACTTGAACTTCCCCTGGTGTAGTGTGAGGCTATGTCCTCCCATGCTGTCACTAATTGCCTCAGAGAAGAGGCTGACCCCCACAGTTGTAGAGAGGCAGTTGTAGAGAGTCATAAGGTGCCCCTGAGCCTCCTTTTCTCCAGGATACCCAACCCCAGCTCCTTCAGTCTCTTCTCATATGACTTAGTCTTCAGAACCTTCACCAGCTTTGTTGTTCTTCTCTGGACACACTCCAGCACCTCAGTGTCTTTCTTAAAGTGAAACTGAACACAGGATTTGAGGTGCAGCCTTTCCAGTTTGGGAAAAAGAGGGCACAGAGCAAACTTTTCAGGGATTGGGCAGCATGTCTGAGAAAACAACAGTTAAAGCACAACAATGGGATTACAACCATTTTATGGGGTTAGAATTGTTAACTCTTGCCATATTTGGCTAAAATGTTAAAAGCAGAGTTCCTATGATCTGCAAAAGAGTTACACTATATTGTAGCTAATATGAATTATCAAATACTAATGGTTTAGCTAATAATAAGATCTTTGACCTGTGAAGTCTTGCCCACTACGCTTAATTGCTTTGAAAATGCATGGGTGCTTCCTCTGAAACACTAAGTACAGCTACCTTCTACCCACCCCAGTAACTACTGGTCTCAACTGAAAGAAAAGCATGCCTCATTTCAGAGAGAACACCTTGCTAGATTTGGGGTTGCACCATATCTGGACAATGAAGAGGTGTAAAGGCCTCCTTTTTGTCATACACCTCACTGGACAATACAAATAACAGGCTTTAGGCATAATTCTTGCACCAGGATTCATTAACTGTGCTCCTAGAAAACTTGCTGATTTTATTCAGTCTGTAGAACTGTGAAGGAATATGTACTCAGAGGTCTGCAGGTGAGGCCAAGATCGAAGGTATATCATAACTCGTATATTTTATAAAAATCTCTGCAGTGTGAGGAAGAAAAATCTAAATATTGATTGCAAGGTTTGATCAGTTGAGCTTTTCAGAGGAAACTTCAATCTGATTTGTCATGATATCGATTTTTTTCCTGCTTTTTCAGTAATTATTTTTAGTTATTCTTAGCTGATTGCCTCACTTTGAACCACTATCAGATATCAGATTTAGGGGATTTTATTTAAATGTGAGAAAATATTCAATTTAAGAAGGATTATAAACTCAGATCTGAAAGAGAAAGCTTGTATGTGTCCTTCCAGGAAAAAAAGAAAAGAGAATCACTTTCTACTTCCCTGTATGGCAAGTAAGGCCATTCAAATGTGCAAGAAAAGTTGAACATGTTTTATTATGTTCAAAGGTGCAAGATAGCTTATCAAGTCTGTAATTCATCACATGCTTTAAGTGCTATTTACCTAGATATCATTTTCAAATATAGCCAGAACATTAGTAAATATGTAATGACATATCTTTATTGCTAGAGGTATTCTGCATGATTCAGCAGGATATTAGGTAGCATATTCAAAGATTCCAGCTATATCAGTAAGAGTTGGTAAATCTGGACAAATGACATACTGCTCCTTACTATCTTCATATCCTGTTCCTATTTTTTTTCCTTCTTCAAAAAAAGTGCATAAATTAGCTTAAATGCCTCCTGAATATTGCCCTCTCAAAAGGGACTTCTTTTGAAATCTCTGTCTATTTCCTCTTGTGCCATAGCACACCTATGAGAAGAGCCTGGCTCCATCTTCTCGACAAGGTGTCTACAGCCATCAGTAAGGTCTCCTTTTGTCTTCACTTCTTAAGGCTGAACAGCTCAAGTTCCCAGTGTTTGTATCAAAAACCTCAGCTCCCTGAATAATTTGACTTTAGAACTTCTCAGGGTTATGAGGACAAAATATGATAAAGTTATTTTTCATGATGACATAACTGGGATTTTTTAAATGATGCTACAGAAACTGATAAACATGATTGTGTTAAGAGAATTGAAAAAAAATCTTATATTATGCTCCTCTGATTAATTACAGAACTGAGAAAAATAGCAGTTTAAAAAAGATTTAAGGTATTTGCTTGCACAAGCATTACTCAGAGCCGGCTTTATTTTTTAAGTATGCAATTTTTCTGTCAGTCTATAATGTGGTACTGTGACTGGGTAATATATCTTGAGGCTTTACAGACTCTTGGCATGACATACTCTTTGAGACAGTAGATCTTAATAGATTCTTCTGCATTAATCCTGACTAATGAGCAGATGAATAGTTAATTAAAAATGCTTCACACAGGCTTTGACACAGTAGACCATTGCAGCTTTACTGTGTTTCTTGCTTTGTCATAGATGAACACAACTTAACTTTCATTTTTTCCATTAGTTCACTATGGTTGAAAAAGTTCCATTACAGTTTACCAGATCACTGATCTATGAACTAAACAGTATTTAAATATTTCCAGATTTGATTTACTATGGTATATGATCTCCTGTGCCTTCACTGAAACCATATAGTAAAAGAGGCATTATGTGGTATCTTCAGTCACTGATCTAGCAGATCATTAAGAGGTTTTTCCTTCTGTATGCATTAGGCTTTACAGGCTTGATATTTTTTTAGTGTTCTGATAGTGCTCTGCACGAGGGGAAGCACTTTCACATGGGTGGTTCTTCAAGTGCAATATGTACAGCATGAAACCGTATGCAGCAGCCCATATCAAATTAAAATAGGGTCTTTTCTGTCTAAAGAGAATCCTGGGTTTAGCTCCAGAATTATACATTCACCAGCTTCTCATGATGCTGCATATTGAAAAAGTGCTGGCAGGTGTAAAGAATACAAAATGGCAAGAGTTTTGAGTCACACCAGAGAGGAATGTAGCCCTCCACTCCTTACTGAACTCTCAATAAGCTTTGTTTGTGGGGCAAGCTTCTGCTAATGACCCAGAGAAAACCAGGAAAGAAGTCTAAATAGCAACAGTAATGTGACTGGTCTCAGACATCAGAATTTAGATTCAAGCACATGAAGATCTCAGTCATTGTAAGACTAATTTTAGCAATTTAGTATTTAAGACATTTGGTCCTCAGTAGCAAAAGACTGGTTAAGTCTTTATAGAAGAATAGACGAGATTCTATTTTCCTTCAGAGAAGTCCACTGTGTTTAGGGAATAATTATTGCTCTGATCATCAATGATTCCATCTTGTTTCATTTAGCCAAAAGCACATTGTCCTTTCTCCAGCTATGCAATTTTAGGCTACTTCTTTAAAAGACAATATATTTTACAAGAGAGTTTTCTCTAACTTTTCAAATTTCTGTGTACAAATTCTGTACACAAACAATACATTTAAGCAAGCAATATTATTATTA
>VZRX01022597.1:19887-130715 GCA_013398075.1 Notiomystis cincta | reverse complement strand
TTTTTTTATTATTATTATTATTATTATTATTATTATTATTATTATTATTATTATTATTATTATTATTATTATTGTACTACTATCAATATTGTATTACAAAAAATGAGTCAAGCCAATCACTTGGGATAAGATTATTTGCCATGAAAATGCAAAGTGTCATTTGCCAAAAGTAGTGACCAATTTCAATGTTCATGGTTTTGAACAAAATTTCAACGAAACATTTTCCCTTCAAAATTTTGTATGGCTAGAAACAAATACTAGGTGCTGAAAGGAAACTGCAGGAAATCACAAAGAGGATGACTGAGGAAAAACATACCCATATTAGAAAATTCTTTCTATAAAACATGCTTAGATCAAATATATATGTTAAGGGCCAAAATTTACTTCCCTTTTGGTTTAAAAATATGTTCTATCTAGTATAACAGTATTGTGTGAAATATCTTTCTGTAGTTCAGATACTTCTCAGTGGAATCAAATGCCCAGGTCAGATTAGGTGAGAGTTTCTTGAGAGATATTTGATCAAGTGTAAAAACATTCTAGACAGAATTGCCAAACCGGTGAAATTACAAAGGAATCAGTCATGGTAATGAACTTCCTTCAGGACTCTCATGTGCCACAACCTAAATGTTACTCCTTCATAGATTTACCTCAGGTATAATATTCTACCTACAGTTGATAGAAACAAATGCTCTATTAGTAAAGCAGAACATTTATAAATATGATAAAGTTGATGCTCCAGAGAGCTGAACACCCACTAGGACTGATTGTTGTACTACTTTGATGTCCAAGTTTAAAGCTACATTCGACTTTATTTTGAAACTCATTAAGAAAAAGGAAAATGTCTTACCAGCAAGAGATATTATTTCCCTTCCAGTAATAAAAAATGCTACACTGAAAAGCTACAGGGACACTGACCAAAGAGCAATAAAGAAAGATCAGGAGAACTTCTGAAACATTAATGATGTCCTTCTGCCAAAGCTTGTAAAAATGTGCTAAAACTTTGAGTATTCATGAACATGGCAGCTTGAGATTTACCTCATCTCATCAACTCCCTGGGCTAAGTTTTCATTTACCCAATATTTTTCCCAGACGGGATCTCGGTAGGATTATGAGAGATAAGAGGGAAATACATGCATTCCTTAGCCAAGAGATAATTAAACAGAGTCATCAAGGCCAGACCTCTGACTGGGCTGTGAAATCTACTGCCAGATGTTGCAGATACATCTGTCTAAGTACTAACAGGATCCCTTTTATCACAATATCTAAGCATTTCACAAATATTAATGGATTTTCTCTCTGGGAAAGGACTGTTTTTCCATACTAGCATGGTACAGGACAGAGCTGAACAAATAACAGTCACAAAGTGGGTTTTTTTGAGTTTTGCATTTTGTTTCCTAACTTTTTCTATTTGATTTTTTTTCGTACATAGAGGAGAAAAACACCTCAAACTCTACAAAGCTTGAAAATATAGAGACAGTTAATTTTTTCCACATAGCAAACTCTTTCCTCCATTATTCTTAAGTATTAAACAATGGAGCATTGGCAAATGGTGAACCATTTCTTGATCATTCACTTAAATGTATTTTTGGGTCTACAAGTCTTACATAGTGTAGTAAATTAGTACATCATAATTAGAGATTTTCACTGAGATTGTACTAAGCAATGTGCTAGTAAGGGGGCTGTGAGGTTCATTCACTCTTGCTGATAGTGAGAGGTTGCACTAGTTGCTACTGTGAATAAAAAGTGTGTGTTTTCTGTCAGCTTCTGGTGTCCAAAAAAAAGACACATTTTCATGCATTTACAGAGTCAAATGGACTTGATCAGACTCCACCTCAGACATGCCAGCCTTCTCCAACAGCTAAAAAGAGAACCCAAAGTGTCACATGGACAAGTTGTCTTCAAAAGCTAAAGAGGAGAGGTAGGGAAACTTCCCTAACTCAGTAAAATCTGAATTAAAAGCCCTTTGAGGAGAAGTTAGAGCCACCTTCTGCTCTCCTTGGGAGCAGGGGGAGTCTCTCAGTGCCGGGGTCTCCCCTGAATGTGCTGAGGTCACCTGTGTGAGGGATGTGCCGACCTGGGGTGTCTCCCCACTGAGAGCCCTGGCAGGTGTCAGTCTCTGCCCCTTCTCACCCTCTCGACTGAGCAGGGAAGGTCAGTTCACAGGATATGAAGACTCAAATGAAATCTAGTAATCCATTATGTGTTTTCCTAAGTACTGCTTGCCACATTCAATGATAGCATCACATATATCACATACAGGCAACTGCTACTGACTGAGCTGGCATTTCTACTGCCAGCTGAGGGTGGAAGTTCACATGGTAATTAATTGTGCAACTCTTGCTACAAAAATACTTTGGGTTTAAAAAAACTGTTACAGCTGCATACAGAGTTTGGATGAAATTTTGAAGAAAATTCTAGATAAATTACAGGGTTTCATTAATAATTTGTTAGGCACAAACTGTATGTAACTGTACACATAGTAATTATATTCCAGATGAGCTCTAGATTTTTCCACTCTGTCCTTATTGATAAAATAATCCACTTGCTTTTTTGATCTTGTACTAAGAGGTTGGTTTGACCTTGTTGGAACTTAAGAGATTATTGAAAATAAGGGGTTTCTTTTCACATTTGAGCAAGTTTTACCTTACATTATATTTTTAAGTGCACTTTTTTTAAAAATTTCACTTTAGAGTATGAATTAGTTTTTGGCCAGTAAGTACATTTACAGTTTCTGAGCATTTCCCTAACAACTGGGAAAAAACCTCCTATTTTGGGTCCATTTAGCTGTCAATAAACTCTGATGCTGACACCAGAATAATACTGATATACTTATAATATCGAGACTTTTGAAAAGTATACGTACTTTAGACCTTGTGGCTTTTTAAAATACGCTTCTCAATATTAGTTAAGTGTTTCCTTTGATGATGTATAATACAACTGGTGTTAAAAAGTACTTTACCTGTCCTTTGGGCACTGCCAGGACTTCTAGCACCAGTATTTTTTGGCTGTGTGCTGTCTCTGTGCTCTCTAGTCTTTTCAAATCAGAAGAGGGAAAACAGCCCATGAAGAGCTGCATGTGCTGAGAATTACATAAAAGCCATGTTCTTTGCACTCTTGGAGGCAGAGCTAGAATCTTGTTTAGTGCATGCAGACTAAGTTGCTGATTATTTATTTAAAACTTTTAATTTGTGCCAGAGAGGTTGAAGGCCTTGGCGACAACCCCCAGAAAAGCAAACACATAAAACAAAATAAGTGTGGTTTGAAGTATATTCAGTGCTTTGGATAGAAATATGCCCTAGTTTAGACCTGATCTTTGATTCCCAAAGCTGTCTAATTCCAAGAGGAGCAGAAGATTGCCCACATATCAGGCTGTTAAATGTTCTGTAGTAATTTATCCTATTTAGTTATGTACCTTTCAAGTTAATTACTGATGAAAGAATTCATACATTCCTCATTAATGCAAATATTTTAGGACCTGTGTTAGATCTAACTCTCCACTGTGATCCAATGGCTTTGACCTGTCAGAAGCCAAATCACACCAATTTGCTGGAGCACTGCACTGGAAGATTTGGATTGCTGTAAATATTTCCCTACCCACATATAGTTCTCCAAACTGAACAGTATAGATTAGTTTCAAAAAAATTCATGCAGTACTGACTTTTTCACTTCTTAACATCCTCTTCATTTTTGTGCAGAGATAACTCAGAAAAACCAGAGGTTTCACTAATATTTTCCTCATTCAAAAAACTTCAAAATGGGATTCAAAAAGCATTTTATTAGCTCAATTAGACTTTGCCAGGGACATTTTACTTACAGATTCTTCTTCTGCATAGTCAATAACGGGGCTTTTTATTATGCTCCTTGGGAAACTTTATAACAATTTGGTGTATTTTATCACCAAATCTTTCACTTGTTCTGCTTGTCTAGATTACTTTTTTTTTCTGCACGACTTCACTCTGTTATACTTAGTTGTATCTTCCTACATTTTACTAAACAATTTTTTCTAGTCTTTATAAATGTTTCTAAAAATCACTTAGAAATCCTTTTCAAAATAGTTTAAACATATTTTAAATAAAACAGATGGGTCTCAAGAACTCATCTTTCACATCTCTTAGCCATGTGTTTTCATAAAATTTTCTATAGTAAACAGATCTGCTACTCACAGAATATGTTCTATTCTCCTTTTTAAATTGCTTCATCTTTGCAGACAGCAGACACATTACTTTCAGCTCAGAGCAGTCATCAATAAAAAGTCATTATTCTTATGAAGTTCCTTTTATCTGTGTATCCCAGAGTTTATGACAGATATTATACAATCAATTCCTCCTATAGCTCACTGGCAAAGGTGTGTAAGGCCCCACTGGTAAAGCTGGAAAACAAAGCACCCCTTAGGACTATCAAGCACTATTCTGACTTGAATTTGCACAGTTTGAAAATCCTTGAAAATCAGGCCACATTGTTTTCAAGAAGGATATCAAAAATGCAGGTCAAGGAAAAGAAATTTACAGCTGGGCTGCATTCATCTGTTGTACTGCCAGATTTAAAATCAAGCAGGCACATGTTTACATGCAAAGCAGTGTGCATAACCCATTGATTTCAATGGGACACAAACATGTAAACACATTTTTGAAGTAAAAGTACATTAGAACCACAGATTGATTAGTCTGGAAAAGACCTCTAAGATCATGGAGTCCAACCACTGCCTAGCCCAAGACTAAACCATGTCCATAAGTGCCACATCTACATGTCTTTTAAATACCTCCAGAAATGGTGACTCAACTGATTCCTGGCTGCACAGATACCTGGTACACTCACTGGGTGCTTACACCAACTCACATTACTGCCACATGAATAAAATTATAACATTGCTTGTTCACAGAAATATCAGTGTCCCTTCTTTTCTACTTTTAGAGGGGAATTGAAAAGGATCAGGAACAATGGCCAGAAGACTCATTATAAATGTTTTTTTTCATTCATAATTTAAGTGAGCCAGAAGCCTGAAAGCAAGCATTCAGAACAAAGTGGTCAAGGTTTCAAGGCTAACTACATTAATCCTTGGTGAATGACAAGCATAAATTCTCATCACTTCTAGCTGACAAACAAGAGAAATTAGGGTGATCCATCTCTTACTTTAAGCAAGCATTCCTCACCATCGTAATTGATGTCCTGTGGTTATTATCTCATGTATTTTAAGAGATACCCCTTAATTAATTAAATTTTGCAGATGTTGCTTACTTTGACTGCAATAATTCATTCTCAAAAAAGCTATGGATTTTTGACAATATAAATCAAAAACCTAAAAATGACAATTCACTTTCCTAGCTGTCCTGGAAGAATCAAACAAGTAAAATACAAAGACCTGCCCTGAGATCACAACTCCTGCAATTGCTTCCCCATTTAAGCAGGGGTCTGTTTGCAGGGGAGCAGGCTAGAAAGTCACAGCCACCTCCTACCTGTTCATTCATTAGGTCACAGGCTTATATGTCTCATGGCTTTGGACCATGGGCCATCCTCGAAGAGCCTCAGCTACAGTGTGATGATGGTTTGTTCTGAGAAACTGAGGCATTTGTGAGAGAGGCAGGGCTTTACAAATGGGTTCGTGTAGCAGCAGTTACGCAGTACATTTAAAACCAGAAGACATTAAAATATGTGTTTGCAGAAATTGTATATATATGCTGTCAGCTGCTATAGAAGTGGAAGATAGTTTTGAGACACATTTTCAGAATTACAGCTAGTTAAACTATTTGTTATCTAAAGATTATTTTGTCCCATGGATTTATCACAGGCTGAATACTGGCTATAAATAGCAAATACAATTAGCCAATATAAATATATATGTTCCATATACATACAGAGCAGTCAGTGAGCATGTTCTTAAGCAGCATTTAAACATTATTTATATGTTTTTAATTGACTGAATTATAGTCCTGTACATGGCTTTCAGCCATGACACTGAACATTCCTTCAACAAATCAAGATACAACCTGCTAGCTGTCTCATAAATATAGGGCTACCTGCTCCTTTATTCATTTCATGCTTCCAAAGACATTATTAGAAAAACATTATTTCTCCCTTTTTGTAGATGTGCACAGCAGAAGTCAAACAAGACCTAAATTAGCTTTTCATTCCTAAACCAGCTGAAACACAAAAACCAGCAAAACCTCTTTCAGGCTGGTATCACAAAACCTTCAACATGGCAGGACCAGATGAATAACAGGAGCCAAAGATGCCATCTTGAGAAAGCACAGCAAAAAGACTACTGTCTTTTAAATATATATGCTTTTATCCTTCAGTCAATTCACATCTTTCTTTTTAAATAAATCATACCTACCTAGATCATACCTCTCATTTGTTTACTTCATTTCTCTGTTAGTGTCATTAAAATGATTCATTATTTTAATAGTCTGACCTTGCAGTCTTAACACATATAACAGATAACCTTATTTTTATAGTGTAATTAATAGAAAGTAAAATTACCCTTTCTGGGTAAAAATCTACATGTACAGTCTTGCCCACAATTCATTCACTTCTGCCATGCAGCAAAAGTTCTAATTAACCAGACCTCTCAGGGGCCTGGTTAACTTCTACTTGCACAGCTATATTGCTGAAAACTGTAATATGGTCAACAACTCCCTAAAAAGAAGAGGCTTTGCACTTTCTGGAATGAGAGAAGAAATGGTTTTGCATGGATCAGTAAAGATAGCAATAATTGCCATAAGGCTTACTGCAATTTATGCAGAAGAAGTCTCTCAATTGCTCATAGTGGACTGTCAGATGTGAGACAGCATGCAAATGGAGCAGATCATAAAAATAATTTCTAGCTTGGATTCTTAGAACAAAACTCTTGAAACCTTCCTTTATTGCTAAGAAAAGTAGGAATAGAGAAAACAATGTGATTGCTGGAAACAAAACAGAAGTGCATATTTTATTATTCAAACTTTTTTACAGAGCTGCAACAAACTAAATAATACAGTTTCCCAAGATTGATGCACAGCTCTATCTTGGTAGAACAAAAGGTTCATAAATTGCCAGCACTGTATTAGTCTTCTTTCAGTTTAGAAACAATTAAAATCTTTGTTGAAAATTTCTATCTTTTCCTGTGGCCACCGGTGCCTTAAGATTTGGAAATACGGAAAAATTTCTGTTCATTGTTGTATACCATACAGTTAAGTATATTAATGCCTTATTAGGCATTATCTGTTTGATTAATTTCAAGACAGCAATGAAAATACATTAGGAATATTTGGAAAAGTAAAAATTATACTGAAATAACAGAGTCTGAACTTTGGCAGTTATGGTAGGTGCCATCACACAATTTTTGCAAAGCAGGGAATACTTGCTGACAGCTAATTGTACAACATTTTCAAGGAGCACCTCAGCAGAGTGTGGTACATATAATATTGAATTAGCATTTCAAACACTCTCAGTCATTTTGTGTCACCTTCCCAATGGTATTCAGTTCTCCAAGTTCAGTTTTCTGGTTTACTAAGTTCACTTAGGTAATTTTGAACATGTAGAAATACTGGAGCATGTCCTCCCAAGAGGAATACCTCCTACCTGGAACTTGAAAATATTTGAAAGTATTTTTTAATTACCTGTATTTATCTATATGCATTAGATGTAGGACTCATCTGACCTAAGTTTAATGGTATGAAATCATGTGATTTCTAATATAAAATAGTTGCCTGATGCAAACATCTTAGAAAGTCATCATCTTTCATCTGCCAGAGAACAGTTCATCCCTCGTGCTTAGAGAGTACCTAACATAGGTTTGAAACAGAAAGAAATGTGAAGGAATAAAGATTGTATTAGTGTAAAGTTCTAACACTTCCTGACATTGATAGTTTTACAGCATCTCTGAACCTTTTCCTCAGCCATTTATAGGCTTCTCAGAATCTTACTTCACTCAAAGCAAGAGCCTATTTTCTTTGTGAATGCAGTACAGACTGCATTCACAAGTCTAATCTCAGCATTTTGCTTAGGGACTTGGTATGTCCAAAATAGAAAGCCAGACGCCTCTGGATGGACTGACTGCAAGAATTCTAGACGTCTCTCAAGAGTACCTCACTGAGATACCTAAACATGATGATAAAAGGCTGGTGCCTTCCATTCCCCAGGTTCTTCTAAAGGTCTGCTATTGAGGGTGAATGATAAGGCACTGACTGTCCAAAAAGGAGAGCTCCAAAATGTACAACTGGCAGTGATCTATCTCTTTTTTTAACTCACATTACGGAGTGACAGTAGACATCCCTCTTTCTTTTTCTTTTAGGAAAATATATTGCTGCTTCACCTGTTCCTCATCTTGTTTTACTTTACTTATCTTTGAGAATTATGCCTTGGAGGGATTTTCTGTGCTATTGAGTTCTTGACTGCTGAAGATCAGCAGCTTTAACATTTGCCTGTCAATGGCAGATTTTGTAATCTCATGTTCCGTACCTGGAGTGCTGGACGTTACAGCCTTGACATTTGGCCTAAGATTGAGGACTTGCTATTAGTATTTCCCCAGGAAACTGACACTTGATGGACAGGTTACATAATCCATGCTTGGATACATTTCTTAGTGAATTGATCTCCATTTCAAATTGACGTGGGCAAAGACACAAATGTAGCACATCACCATCTATTCCCCACCCATAGTGTGTTTTAATAAAATGCAACATGCATCACAGCATAAGCTATGAAGCATATAAATCTGCAACATGCAGTTTGAAACTTGCTTACAAAATACCACAAATGCCTTCCACATTTCCCTTGTGTTTGTTTACTTATGCAGGAAGTCTAGAAAAATATTTTGATGTATTGCTTGCCATAATTTTTAACATTACTCAAAATGTTCCAAAAGACTTTTAGTGAAAGTTAACCCACATCAATCACGACCTTGACATGAAAAATTACTGCCAACCTTTAAATAAAAGAAGAAGGAACAAGCACTCTAATACTCCTGGCTGATGCTGAATTGTTGAAAACATTTAAAGTGTTATGCACATATTCTGTCTACAGTGGAACAATATAAAAGGGAGCCAATCATTCATTACCTTGGCAAACATAATTAAAGATCTTTTATCTTCTCAACTTATATGATCCCAGAATGTGCACTTTATATAGTGAGAATTATATTTAGTAGCTATTGTATTAGTAACTATAGTAACTCTTTCTACTTTAGATTAACATAGATTCCAGTGAATTCCCGGGGAGCTTTTTAAAGTTAGCAAAAATGTGCATTCAGGCCATGACTTTGTCTCATACGTTGCACCTTCCCTATTGTACTTCCCCAGCTGAAGTTATCCAAATAAAAGGTGATACTAGACTAAGCAGGTTGAACTGATTTTCTGGGATTCCTCTTATGAGGGAACAACAAGGAATACATGCCAAGATCTGGTTGTCTCACTGAATCTGAATACAGAGCTCTTTTTATTCACGGAAAGCACAAACAGCATGGCCTCCAGCTCTGTGCCAAAAATTCAATAATGTGCCCACCAAGGTGCCATGTGTCCTGTAGTTCCTCCAAGAAAAGTGAGCTTTGTCAAAAGTCTGAGACTTATGTCATCATGTCAAACTCCCTGTATCTCTGGAGAGTTTTGGTCAACCTGATATCTTTGGACACAGAATTAAATATGATTCAAGTGAGGAAATGCTTCTTTTCCCTCTTATTATGGAAAACTTCAGCCTTGAAATATTTTAGCTGTACATTCCTCTAGACTGTATCCTTTATAAAACCTTGTTATTACAAATCCAGCTTATTTCAAAGCCTTGATCCGCAAAGCCTCTTTATATACAGATTCTGATGGTTTTTTGCAACACATCTAAATCATATCATCTAATTTATTCAAAGTTCTGACTGTGGTTTTCAGTCTCTTGCAGCATTTCAACAAGTTGTGCAAACTATGAAATTTTATGAAAATATGGCATTTACCTGAGGATATGAAAACAGCTCTTCTGCTTCATCTGACTTGTTATTCTACTCTTGCAGTGGTCAGATTCACCTATAAATGTTCTATCAAACTTTTAAATCATGCAGTTCTGTATTTCTTAGGGAAATAGATGAAGGCAATTTCCTTCTGCTTACAGTGGTAGCTTTACAGGCTTAACTTGAACTCTTACTGTCAATGAACTAAAGGCATTTTAACTGAGCTAGTGAAAAAAAATCAAACTGGAAACTCATAGGATTTTTGAAATAGCTACCCCCACAGCAGTAATCACTTGTATTGTTAATTTGAGAAAATCAGTTTCCAGAAAATATGAACCATGGTCACAAATGCAAAAATAAATATAACCAAAAGCAGATGAAATTAATCAAGGAGTTCTTTTCCATGATGTTTTCTTACTGCCTGAAACATAAATGTAAATTTAGTATATGTCAGCTGTATTAATGGAAAGCATTAATGAAAAGCAAGACTGAGTTTGTAACTATGAAACTCCAATACAACTAGTAAATTGAAAATGTTAAAGGAAAAGCCTTATGAAGGAGAAGATGACATCTGTGTAAACATGTTTCTCTTTGTCTTATTTCTCACCAGCAGCTGCTGCTTCAACCAGGTAACTGCTGCTTCCCAGCATCTTAAAGAACTGGTCAACTTTACAGTTCTGTTTTTGAAAGGAAAAAACTGGTGGCACAGACACTAACCATTTTCAATCACTCCTAGAGCTGATCACCTTTATTTTAAAGAACTCCAAAGCCCTCTCATGAGTTTTTTCATTTGTCTACTTTTATGAGAGATGTTTGTTCTGGTTTTGACTGGGATACGTATTTTTTGTCATATTAGCTGGTATGAAGATATGTCTGGATTTGGGCTGAAAGCAGTGTTGATAGTATAGAGGTGTTTTTGTTAGTGCTCAGCAGTGCTGGCACGGAGTTAAGGCCCTTTGTGACCCTTACCACCCACACCACCAGCGAGGAGGCTGGGGGTGCACAGGGAGCTGGGAGGGGACAGAGCCAGCACAGCTGACCCCAGCTGACATTCCATACCCTGGGGCATCATGCTCAGCAGGTACAGCTGGGAGGAGAAAGAAGAATGGGGAAATGTTTCAAGTGGTGACTTCTCTTGCCAAGGCAAGGCCCTGGGCTCCTGGAGATGGCCAAAGCCCTCCCTGCCCACGGGCAGAGGTGAATGGACCCCTGCCTGCCCAGGGGAAGGGGTGAGTGACTACCCTGTTTTACTTCCTTGTATGAGCAGCTTTTGCTTTACCTGTTAAACTGTTTAACTCAACAAAATGTTCTCCAGCTTTTCCTCTTCCAATTCTTTCCCCCATCCCATTGTAGAGGGACTGAGAGAGTGAGTGAGGACTTGGCTGCTGGCTGGGATTTAACTAAGACAACGCTGAAAGGATCTCTTCTCTCTTCTTCTGCCTGTTTTCAGTAATTGCCTTGTAATGGCAAGGAGCACTTCAGGAGAATCTATTGGCCATGTTAGATTATGTCTGACCACTAGACTGATGCTCTGAAGGCTATAACTCATGGGATTCTGTGCCATAATTTTTCTTCCACTTCATTTACAATATTCCTATTTTTAGTATCAATGTGAGACAGACCCAATTATACTTCAAGTTCAGTAGCATATAATAGGTGTCTGAATTTGACTCTTGAATTATTCTAATCATCATTTTCACAATTTAACATAATTTACACAATGCTATTTGGTTTTAAACATCCTGGATTCAAAGTCACATGTTTAAAATCACGTCTTTTCAAAAAAAACCCCAAACATAAATTACTAAGAAATTCATTATAGTCAAGTATCTATGATATGCTATGTTTAGCAAATATAGAGTAGCATGTGAGATTATATTTTTAGCAGCTGTATTCTCCATTAATATTTTTTTCTGAATGCTGAGAACAACCATCCAGAGTGAACTTGCACTCTTTATGGTTGTGGAAATTTGAAAAAGCTGCTGTAAATTTGACTTTTCCTTTCCTAGCTGTATTTTAAACCAATTTCTACCTGTGCTTCATCTCGTTTCTGTTGGCTTCTGTCCTTCAAAAGCAATTCCCATTCTCCTTGCAGCTGAGCCCCACAACATTCCAATTGCAAACATGTGAGAACCTGGAACCCTGTGGTCTTTTCTGACAAGTTCTTTCATGTGAACTAGAAGCAATGAGTTTTATTTTGCAGGCCCTGAGTATGTGTCTGAAACTCAGTCTCCTGAGTACAGGTCTACCAATGTTTGTCTGGGATTTACTGCAGAGAAGCACCTTCATTTGTGCAGTGAAGTTAGCTGGGTGCCATTAGAAGATAACTTTGACCATTTGGGGACTGCTTGGGTTTATTTTATTGCATGTGCATAAAACAGCTGTGCAGTGAAAATACAGTGGGTCTCTCAGAAACCTCTCTGAAATTTGCAGATGCCTGGCAATCCCATAGGGCTGAATGCTGCTATGTGTATGGAGCTAGCCAGGCTAGAAGATGGCAACAAACTGCAGACATTCACTGCAGATATGTGCCTGCAGCTACAGGCATTCAACAGCCAGACTCATGCTACTGCTTATGTTCAGCAGCAAACAAACTCACAATGGTGTGACAGCATAATGAGCAAAAGTTATTCTACAAAAGCAAACAGCAACTTCTCAGGTAGGTTTTCATTTGTTTAAATAAATAATAAATAAATGGTAACACAAAACACACCAAAAATAGCCTCACCAAAAGACTGAAACATTCAAATAACTTTAGTTAGGCAAGCCACTCAGAGCAGGGACAAGCCAGAGGAGTGGAGATGGCCCCACTGAGCCATGCTTAGTGTAAGATTTACAGGAAGCACATTTTACAAGAATTTCCATTCTAAAAATATTTTTCACTTAGAGCCTTCTGGACCTCTTTGGAGTGTAACTTTAAAGGTTTTAACTGAGTCATAACTAGAATTGTATCTAAAACATACTCCAAGAGACTAAAATGTCACTGCTTCTTTCAAGTAGAGATATGGAAAACATCACTAGTATTATCCTGAAAGAACCTCATGGTAAATTTTGACTTGCATATGTGTATATAAGTACTATATACATATATCCCATTGATGTCAGTAGCATATCACAGCTGAGACCTGCTGTGCATATCTGAGAGGAAATTTTTGTAACAGAAAAGATTTCTTAGTGTCTAAAAGATAAAAAATTGTGATGAGATTTGGTCATTGTTCCCAGAGCTGTATAATTAGGCTTAAATGTTCTAGTTACAGTCTTGCTGTGGATTTGCATGTGTAACTCCTGGTGATTAAAGTGAAACATGAAGAGCAGAACTAAGCTTTTGCTCTTTGGGAAGCAATATATGAAACTGTGCCCACTGAAATCACTAGGAGTATTTTCTTTTCTTTGCTGGGTCAGGATTTTTTCCCATGTCTGGCTAAGTGCTCAATAGATTCATTTTCAGAGACTCTATTCCCTCTCCCTTTTCTCCTGGTTAGATAAGATAAAGTATTTTTCAGAAAAAAAGTAAAAAGAGAACTAACCC
The DNA here is from genome assembly GCA_013398075.1 of Notiomystis cincta. Taxonomy (NCBI): domain Eukaryota; kingdom Metazoa; phylum Chordata; class Aves; order Passeriformes; family Notiomystidae; genus Notiomystis; species Notiomystis cincta. Next base: position 117,279 of record VZRX01022597.1, on the reverse strand, counting down.
AAATAAATGCATAACCTCGATATCCTTCTTCTCCCTGGTATAAAAGGAGAAAAAGAGAGTTTATGTTCCTAATGTAGTTTTGATTCTAAATCCAATGTAAATATAGAATGAAATGTGAATCTATTGGGGGTTTGTGTGGTGAATTTTACAACATTTTTAATATTGATTCAACTATATGCTGGAAAGTGTCTTTCATTATAAAATCCATAAGCATTTGAGGAAGGAGTTGAGGTGATGTCTTTGTGTCTGCTAAAGTTTAAGCCCCTCTTGTATACAGCCAGGTGAAATCCAGAAGTGGGCAAAATGACGTAAACCATGTCCTTCTCTGATCTCCAAGATTTTATTGCATGCTTGCCTTTACACTTGTAACTCCTTGGTTATAGTTCAATTGAGTTCTGCCTCACTGTCTCACTGTCTTAAGTATTTCTCACTTTTCTAATGTCAATAGCTCTTCTGTTGAGAGGACTCAACAGGAAGTGGATGCAGGGAGTTTGAGCTCTGATGAGATCCTTTAATCCACCCCTAATCCCCCTCAATTAAAACTCCATTGATGACAGAAAAATCATTAAGTTCTGAAGAACGGGAAAATGAGTGAAAACAACCCTGCATGAGAAATTAGATACACAGCTTTTAACAGGGATGTCCTGCTCTTTCCCCAGCACACCTCATTCTGGGCCACCCCTTAACTCTTTTAGCTGAGCAAGTAAAACATGTAATCTGGTTGGCACCTTAAGTAATGGAGCTCTCTCTCACTGTTCAGGTAGAGTTATGCACAGAATACCTAACCACACATCCCACTGCTGGGGAAGTTGAGGGAGTCTGGAGGCTTAAGTGAAGGGTCCTTTTAGTGACTGTTCTCTTCTATAAACACATAGCTCCAGTAAACTGTGCATGCCTGTTCTACTGATGCACTGCTGCTTACCTGTGTATTTCTATAAATAATTTCTTGTGATGAAGTTGGCATAGATAGAGGAAAAACTACAAGTAAAAATATTTTTTTTAAAAATCACTTTGTCTATAAATATGTTTTAATAGTATTCTTTCCTATTTTCTACACAGAGTGTTTATTGTTTGATATTTTTACAATTAGTGTGTCCCTTTTTCTGGATTACATATTTTCTAATGAAATGGAGGGGGAAATTAAGCCAAGAAAGCAATATTTAATGTTACCTCTCCCCTTTGCACAACCCTCTCCTCGAAAACCTTCAGATGGTTTGTAGGTCATAGTGAAAGAGGAAGCATAGTAGAGGGTGTACAAAGAACTAAAGAGCAGCAGGTCTGAATGATATTTTCCACTGGGAAACCTGGGAACCATATGCTGTAAATGTTGAGTACAGTTAATGTGGCTTGAAGCAGCATTAAATCCGTTTACCCTGCGTGAGCCCCCTCTCCCCAGAGTGCACACATGGGTCATGGAGCCAAAAGCAGTACAGAAACCAGCTGGACTATGTTAAAGGCTCTGGTGGTAGCCAAAGGAAAGATTTTCATAAAGTTTTTTGCAAGTTTATGCTGAGAATCTATAGCATCACAATCTTGATTTCTCATGGATTCCCAGCCTTTATTTTCTTCCTTTCTTGGTCGGAAATAACCCTACTGGGAATCTCAGGAAATCTCACAAACAGAAGAGTATGGGGTAATTGATAGAAACTGAAGACCTGAACAGCTGTAGTCTTCTTGGACTTATTCAGTTCCCCTGTGTGATTTTACACTGTAAGGAAATATGTAAACTTTCATCTTTCTTCATCACTGCTTAAAAATGGAATAGCCTGGTACTTTTCCAGGCAATCTGTGTGTACCTATAAACTGAAATGCAGCTCATAAACATTAACCATGTTGAAACAATACATTCGCTGTTTGAAATCACATTATAAACAACTTAGATGTGAGACACAATTTGTAGGCATCTGTAATGCCCCAGCACATGGAAACCCAGCCTCCACACCTAAACCACAGAGTAAGTATCAGAACATATGTATTTTGCCCTGCACATAAGCTTTCAACCAATATGTCTTTCATCCCTATGACATTGTTTTTATAAGTACTTCTCCATGGAATAGTAGTGGTATTAAACCTCTGACCACTTTTACACTCCTTTAATGCCTCTTCTCTCTATTTCCTTGGTACACACTTACTGCTATCTACTTCAAACTGCAGATTTCCAGAACTTCTTTGTTACGTGCTTAAGTGCCTTGCTCAACACCTTGTATTCTAATTCCTATGTAGTGCCCCAAGGGGTTGCAGTAAAGAACATAATTCACAGGTCCTGACCCTTCAGATACTTTTTAGTACAAGTAATACCCACTCAGGCTGGTAAGCATGCCCATGAACAGGCTGATGATTTGTGCACTTGGCAAACAGAGGTTCAAGAGATTCTTTAGAGGGTTCACTTGATAAACAGGAGAATGTTGCCACACATGTATTCCCTGACATTTATTTTGATACAACAAAAAGCTTTTGAAAGATAGGCAATTTCCAAGTATTGAAGCACCTTGCAAGTTGCCTGTAGATCTCACTTGGACAGCTGGGAGTCATCCTGCTTGCTCCTCAGCCACCAGAGCCGCAGGCAGCTGCCAGTCATCAGCTTCAGCAGGAAAATTACAGGATCTGCAAATCTTCCACACCTCCTCCAAGTTCTATTTATAGTACTTTACTAGGATCTACACTCAGTGGGTCTGGTGCCATTGATAATTTTAGAGGGGACTTGGCTGGTTTCCTCCACCTCTTTTTTTGAACGATTTTGATACAAGTAAACATAAGGTCAGAGTCAAGACCTTGCAGAAAAATTCTCTATTTTATTACACTGCAAACTTGTAGAATTTAGCACTTAGTGCTGTTGCAAAGTAGTCCACTAGCAGACACTCTCTGTCAGTTTATTTTTGTATAGTGGAATAAATAAAAAAGGCACTGCTGCTGATGTTTCACAGGACAAAAGGCTACATAACTTGATTAATCTTATGAATAATATGCTAGACTGATTTATTTTCTTTAAGTCAGAAAATTTAGTTACAGAGTCCTCCTCAGAAGTCAGAGAACACATATGGTGAGCATGATGCTCAAATGGGTGCCTGAGGTGTCAGTTCCTTTATCAGTCCTATTACAGATATCCTGCTTCTCCTCCTCTCAGTTTTCCAGTCTCTTAGATATGGCTGAAGTTCCTGATCAGTTGTATGAAGGCACTGAGGTCTATAGGTAGTCCAGCTACTTTGGCCAGATAAATTATGGTCAGACTTCACCCTGTAAAAGATCCATTTGCCTGATGGCAAGAAGACACTAGTCTTGATGTGTAGAATACCCATACAGTGTACCTTTTTGATAATACAAATCTAAATAGTCCTAAAGAGTAAGCCTAAATCTCTAAAATGACATGTGTTCATCTGTCCAGCATCTGCTATTCCTAGATACCAGGATCTGTTCACTGATTACAGCTGTTTGACCCTGCATTCCTTTAGGAACACGATTACAGATGATGCATCCACATGGGCTATTTTGTGACCACAGATCAGGACTTTAAACCTCTAAGCAGCACCAAGGAAAACAGAACAAGCTGCAGATTCCTCTATGCCTTTTCTCTATGTCCTGTGTATGAAGTGAGGTGTTCAATATGCTGCCCAGGGAGCAGTCCAGGGGCGTCTGCAGCCCAGGAGAGCCTGTGCCTTCCTGGCACCTCAGAGATGCCAGCACTGCTGCCAGGGCCATGTCTCAGCAAGGCAAAAGCAAGTCTCTGCAGCTTTTCTCCCCTCACTTCCTCACTCTGTTAGCCTGCACAGAGAAGTTTTGGCTCTAATCAGGCATCATTTCCCACCAGCTATTGCAGTTGACAAAAAAGAGATTTCAAAGCACTTGATTAGGTATGCAGCATTAGCCTTGATGTAGCCTTGTGTAAGACAGGATAACAGGTTGGTGTCTTCCTTCCAACAGATTTTTTTTTAACCACTATTTTGCTAAAGTCAGCATTTCTAGCATCAGGCATTTGTGGCCAGCCCAAACTAGAAAAGCATCTACACAATTACTTGACTATGAAAAACATTAGTCAAGGAAGAAGGAAGAGGTGTGTACTTTGAGATGGGTACTATGGCAAACTGTAGGAAAGCCAGAACAGCCGGCACAAAAATAAAGCATTAATCAGAAAGTCAAAATTCAGGTCCTGTCTAGTGCCCCCATGGCAGAGAACAGCACCTTTTACAGAAATGGTTGATCAGGCATGTTTGACTCTATTTGCTGGACTAAGGGACAGCCCAGCACTCGTTGCTGATGGGCAGCATAATGGCAGGCTACCCAAGTCCCAGGTGCTTTTCTCCCTGTCACTGTAGATATAAGATTGGAAGTGATCTGGAAAAAATTTTGAGATACTACTATTCACAGTCAATGGAATTAAAATGGTTTAAACTATTCCTAAAATACATTCACTTGCTGAGAATAGAAACACTGGGTCACTTATGCCTGTGTTTTGTTCTCATTTCATGCAAAGTCAGCCCTGCAAGCCTCACAAACATTGTACTCACTGAGTGAGGAAGTGAGACCACAGCCTCGACCTAGCACCACCATCATAAGTGAGATGTATTCCTTTATATCTACCTTGGTTTCAAAACCTTGTTTAACTCTGGTGAAATGCAGAACTATAACACTGCTCTTCTTGTGTTCACTGATTTCCAACAGATTAGTCTTGTGAAATTCATCTTGAGAAGAGATCAGAAGCCTTAGAGAAATAAGATCTTTGGGTTGAACCTTTCTTCAGGTCTACTTGATGAAAAATAAATTCCACTGAAAATGTGAATGTTCCTAAGACCTTCTTACATAGAAAAAAAAATTAATTGATGTAATTCAAAAGGTTTACTGCCAAATGTGACTAGTTAATGCAGAAACATCAATAACAGTTTCTTAGAGACTGCTAGTGAGTTTTCATGCAAATTCCCAGCTCAAAGTTTTATAGAAAAAAAAAACACTAAAAATAATTTTGCATTATTGTATAGTATCGTTATTTTGAAAATATTCATTTTGTTTGGACTCAAAATATCAGGGTTGAGTGACGTAAAACCAAAATACATCAAAGGGCTTTGGATACTCTCTTTGTATACTAATTTGGAAAAGCAATTTTTGTATTTCTTTTTTCTTCTGGAACTCTCATTCTTCTGAGAAAACTAATAGAAGCAAAAACTTTCTTGCCAAAAGAAATGTGGGGGGTTTTTTAAGTATGCTCTTAGAAAATCTTTCATACTTTTTTCTGGAAAAATGTCTTTACTATCAATAGCATTTAAATGGTGACCAGCTATTAGGAAAAAAAGATTATATGCATCTTTCCAATATATAATCAGATACAAGACTAAAGGTGAAAAAAGTCACAAAACCATACATATAAAAGACAACGTTTTTAAAAAAAGAATAGCTGCATTGTTTGTTCTTATGGATTGTGCAACTTGGCTCTTTATGAGTTGTTGAATGACAACTTAATTTGCAAGTGGGAGAGCAAAGAGAATAATGTGATAATTTATCTCCAAATGAAGATATAGCAGTAGCATACACGAAATGTATCAACCCCCTTCACAGACAGATTTTTAAAAGTCTTCCAGTAAAAAGTATATTAGCAGATTTTAAAAACAGTTGTATCCAGCTGAAATTAATTTCACTTGTCCTTTTAATAGCCTTGTTACATGGGAAACTAATGCACAACTTGCTTCTTGATAGGGCAGAGTATGGGTGCATTTAGTTTTGAGGAGAAGGAGGTGTTTTAATATGCAAGCCCAATAGTGCTATTGGGTTTTCAAGAATCAGAATGATCTAATTGCCTCCTAAAGCACATCTAAATATCATGGTATTCAGAGACATGTTTTGTATTGTTCAATTTTTTCAGTAATATATAACAAGAACACAATAGCTCCAGTAAATCAAACTAAAATGAGTGATTAAGTACCTGATTTAATACTGTGCATTAATTTTAGTTCAGATGGTCCTTGCTTTGTTTTATAATACAATTGCATTCAAGACTACATCATTTGCATGCTACTGGAAGGTACATTATAAAATAATATTAAATTATCAAGACTGAAAGGGAACAATTGTTAGGATACAGTATCCATATATCAAAGACAAGTCTTTAGTGAGGGTGCTTCTCAATTCTTATTTAAGAACATGGACTTCATTGCCTTAGAATTCTTGGTTTTTTTCCTAAAATCCATTCCCAGTTGCTTCCCTTTGGGTTTCTAGACTCTTAGCCATTACTGCTACCCCTGCAAACTGTCTGTAACCTCTTACTTGGCAAGTTTTAAATTTTCCTGCATCTATCTCAAAACTACAGGTGTACTGTATCACATCTTTCCAAAGGATTGAGCCAAAAGGAGAATTTCATTCTATATTACTGCTTTAAAGTTCTGTAGATCCACTCATCTATCTGCAGGGTCTTCTATCTCCATTCAGGCGATTATTCCACCTCTCAGGCTTTTATCTTGGCTCCTCGTTGTTCATTGCTCCATCTGAGACCCACAACTGGCTTTGGAAGAAAGGCAAACTGTTCAGAGGTGAACACAGAGTGTATTAGTTATACTGGGTATAAATAACCCAGAAATGGCCTGTTAGAAAGATAGCTGAGCAGTCTTTCTGAGTGTTTTGGCCATCTCACCGGGCGGAGCCTGTGCTGTGTCCGTGACCCTGTGCTGCTGCACATGGCTGACATGGGCAGAGCGTGACAGCAAACACAGCATCCATGTGGAGGAGTTTCAGCAGTGTTGAAAAGAACCTGACCTGTGTTTTTTCTAAGCCATCTAAGGCCCTTTCACTGTGGATTTCTTAAGCTGCATCCAGTCTTTTCTCAGTGCTGAAAAAGGCCATACAAAGCCTGTTTTCACTGAGACAGTGGAAGGGCTCCTCCTGAAGCTTGAGGGTCTCTTCAGTGCCTCAAGGAATAACCACTCAGCTTGGTAAGAACCACTGCCCTCCACCTGCCACCTCAGCATGATCCTTGAAATACAACAGAAAGACAAATGCACTGGGCTGTTAAGCTGAGCAAAGAAAGGGCCTTGTTGATCCAGTCTGAGTGCATGGGCTAATAAGTCAGAACATATGTTCCTGTCTCCATGTGGAGGAGAAAAGTCTCAGTGAGTGCCAGTGACAGCTATGGGGACCAGCTGATTGCAGGGCAATCCATAATATGGTATAAGATGGAAACAATGGGCAGTCATGGGGGGTAGATAAACCCTTAACAATTTTGCAAAGAAAGATATATAGAGATATATAGTTTGATGCTTATTAGGCTATGAAAATCTTACTACTTATTCACTATTTTATCTAGAGTAGTACTGAGCAAACTAACAGATTAGGAAAATGTTCATATTCATCACAACTCATCATCCTCTGTATATGGTCATCCCATTCTTCATCCTCTAGGTAAAAAAATATTCCAAATATTCCAGGAAATAGAAAAATCCAGCATTCACAGGAACATGCCTCATCACACTGCGAGAGAACAGTGCTTCATGCTCTTCATGGATCTATTTCATATAAACACAAGGATATTAACACAAAAACACTGATGACCTGGTTCAGCTGTTGACTGTATTATAATAGAGACAACAATCTATACTGACACACACAGATCAACAACTTCAGCTCCAAAACATGAGGCTTCTTTATCCTTGTAACTCTTTGGCAGTAAGGCTGCAAAACTTTAAATGTTGTTCCTGTTCATAAGGATGCCTAATGCCCTTTAGTCCTCTCCAAGGGTTTATTTCAGCTATGTCCATAGGGGTGTTTCCACCACTGGCTGGTTACACACTGCATCCATACATCCTCTCCTGCCTGAGTCTGGCAGCATTAGGGCTCACTTGGTACTCACCAGTTTCCAAATTGGAGGAGGAAGGTCTCTGATTTGTGGAGATCTCCAGGTCCTACTGTGTTCAATTGGAGCTATGGGGTGCTGAGCCTATCTGTAAATCAGCCTTTAAGTGGAATGTCCATTGATTGATAAAATATTAAAAGCCTATAATTAGTGCATAAATTTTAGGTAGTGCCGCAGTTCCTCCAGTCAAAAAACAAACTTTTGAAATTTATCCATAACTATGCATACCTAGACATCCTTAGATATTTCTTACACTTTATGTATCTATATTTGTATTGTAATGACAATTATTAAAGAAATAATATCTAGCAGTGGATACTATTGAGTCTGTTTCATAGAAGCAGCTGTAAAGAAGCTGCCAATTTGGCTAATAGAAAGCTCTCTCATTAGCTTGTTTTCAGTACTTCTTGCTTGAGAAACTTCCTTTGTTCTCATCAATGTGACTTTGAAATGAGACTAAAGGGAAAGAAGCTGGCTGGAACAGAAACTTCTCTTACACGCTACTCCAAGCCTTCATAGAAGCATTTTTAAAGAAGACTGCAGTCTTAAAAATAAACAGTGCAGTTTAATGGTTTCTTATAGATGCCAGGTGTCCAAAGTACCATAAATTTTAAGATCATACCTTAAGACATATAAGCCTCTAACCTCCTTAAAATTGTGATGGATTTTACCTTAAATTAAGGATTTTACTTTTTTTGTAAAACCTATCCCATATGACTTTTGCCAAGTTGAATCTTATTTTGCCACTTTTTAGCCTCTTGAGGTTCCATTTCTCCTAATTTAATAAAACCTGTGAATGCAATCAGCAGGCTACTCTTCTGCTCCCACATCTCTAATAAAAGATGTTGTTTGAGTCTATATCTAGCAAAGATCCTCGTATCACACTTCTTGTAACCTCCTATACTGTTATCTTTCATAATGTCTCAGCAGAAAAGGCTGCATACTTCTCTCTACTGTATATGGAAAACCAAATTGGAGATCCATATGTGTAAATTCCTTATGTGACCTATATTAGGGAGGGAAGCAACAAAAGAGCTGGAACTGGTTTCCCTCTTTTTCTAGCTGTTATAAATAAGCTTGTTCTTATTTATGTGTGTTTTCCAGCACTCATTTTCCTGTACTCAGTTTCCAGTAAACCCACTAGAAATCCTCTAGCATCCATCTTTGTTTCTCTCATGTTTATATATTAATCATTTCATATGACAATGCAAAATATTTCAGCAGCAATAAAAGCCCACTGGAAAGCAGCTACAGTAAGCATAAAGGACCAAATTCTAATCCAGTTATATTAATGAGCTGCATGCTCCTGTACAGCAGGAGTCTCTTTTAGCTTGGTGTACTGCCTTATAGACTTTAGCAACAGAATAAATGGTGTGAAGTTTCCTCTTTGTTTATGTCAGCTTCTCTTAGTGTAAGTTCATGACATCCAGCAAGAGAGAAACGTGCCAGAGAGAACTTGTAACAACTCAAAAGTCTCATTTGAAGAGTGCCTGCTGAAGGAGGGAACAGGGTCCATATCCTATGGCAAAAGTCCTGGGACTGAATGGCCCAGGCTAAAGCTGGCCTCTTCTCTGGCCAAGTTTCTAAGCAAAGCTGAAGGTAACATGACCTTCCTCTCCAAGGACATACCAGGCCCTCTGGGGAGTCACAGATTTGTGTGGTGGAAGAAAGTCACACCCCAGCAAGGGGCCTGCCTCCTCTCTCCTAAACTCTAAGTTAAAATCCATCAATCATTTTAAATATGTCATACACAGAATTCTACCCTACAGCATTAAAATAAACAGCATGATACTGCTTTTGTGTTATTTTTCTTTCATCTACTAAATAGTCTCTCTTAGGCACTCCAAAACTACACTAATGGGCTCTGGATAATAACTTAAACTCAGAGTTAGTCTTTAACCATATTGCATTGTTTGTCCTTACAATACCACAGGACCATGACATTTTATGGCAAAACACAAGGGAAAAAAGTGAGAATGAAAAAATATGGTTGCATCATATTAGGAAACAACAGGCTAAATGACAATCTTCAGGCATTTCTAAGTGATATCCTTGTGTTTATACTATTAGTTCAACCAACATTACTCTGCTTCAAACTAAAATAATAACAAGAACAGAACCGTTTGTTCAGCCTGACTGCTGGAAAAGGAAAATGACGTTGTGTGTAGAACTGCAGGAAATTATGTTGACTGATAACAAATATAATTATTTCTGAATTATTATGATTGTGTCACAATCATTCCATGAATGCAAAAGATTTTTTTTTTCCTCCACTCCTCCTTTTCCCCCTACAGCACAGCTCCTTATCTTCCCTCTTTGTTCCTACCTTCTGCAGCAGTTGCAACACTGGCACCATGCCCCAGCACAGGAAAACTATAGTATTGTGGATTATCAGACTTTTTGCCTGGAATAAGATGGATGCAGAAGCACTCTGCTTAACAAAGGTGCCACTTTATCTTTGCCCAGGCTTCTTCCCCCTGCTCTTTGAAGCTTTACTACAGTATATTGTGTCACAGGGCAGGATACAGGGTAGCTACTTCCTGAGAGGGTTTACAGGCTGCAGAATTAGTTTGGTTTTAAGAAAACCAACATTAAAACAGTAATTCATGACAGTGTCACTGTAAAAAGGGTAGTGATTCAGGGCTGAGGTGTTAGTTGGCTGGATGAAAAGGTTCATGAAATGGATTCTAACAGGAAAAGAGTAGAATAAGGAACAATGATTGGAGAAAGCCCCCAAATTGGTAAGCTATTGTAGATTATAGCTGATGATGTACACTATAGCAACTGAAAAGAAAGGAGATGCATTGTGAAAATTAGACCTCAGTGAGGAGCAAAGTACTGAAAAAAAACAGTAAATTATAACTGATTTACAACAGCCTGTTAAATAACATTGGAAAATGTTACCCAAAATGAGAAAACAGCTCAGATGCTGAACTGTGGTTTTGCATGAACTAAACCATGGTAAAAATTTTGGATGAGAAGTTATCATGACCTGAGACCTGTTCCAACCAAGCTGGTGGGAAAAAAAGGTGACAGTTTCAGTTGTTAAAACCCACAGGCTACAGTAGAGGAAGTCTCCAGCCCACTGCACAACAAGCTTTTAGGAGCACTTGGACTAAATACTAGAATTTAGGAAATACCCAAAGGTGAAGAAGTATCCAAAAACACTGCTAAGCTTTTGATACATTCACCTGCAACGAGTAAGGAGCAACAAATAGGGCAGGTTTACAGTGAAAAATTGCAGCGTGTGTCAAAGTAGAGTCCCAGCTTCTGTGTGGAAAACACCATTAGTCGGTAGCAGAGGCCAATGTCATGTTCTCGTGGTCCCCAGCCAGCCTTTTGTTGTGTTACAAGCTACAGGAGCTGGAGGATAGGAGGCAGATTTGTTTATTTGATTGCTGGCAGTGAGCTGCTGGCACCGGGGGTGGTCACTCAGAGCCGTGAAAAGTCTTTCTGAAAAAGCAGTCACGACTGTCTGCCTGTCACAATGTAACCAGTCACATCTCATCAGAGATGTCTCATGTCCTAATGATGTCTGCACTTCTTAGTGACTGTGCACAAGAGACAAGACTGTCTTACACAAGGAGCCTTTGTCCCAGGCACTAGCTGAGTCTACTTGCACAGGGTTTACACAGACTCCTGCTAATTGTAGCAGAAGATTGCTCTTTTGAAGAGGGCTGTGTTTATCCTGGGCACTTGAGTGTCACATCTGTGTCTTTTCTTTGACTGCCAGGGTCTGGAAGCTCGGGATCATAGCAGCAGCTCCTAATCAGGCTTTCCAATGTGGTGAATCTCTTTTTGAACTAATCTTGTTAAAAGGATGGTTTCAGACAAAGCATGAGGCACAAGTCCAGCCACCAGCTCTTTGAGACCCTCTTTTTGATTGAAAAATTAAAAATTTCCATATTTTCCTGGAGTATAGATTTGCTTTATAATAACTAGCTCAGAAGGGGGCTTGCTATAAAATTCCCATGCCTGACCTCTCAGGGTGTCACAGGGAAGGGAAGCAACCACTGTCTGATCACCCCTTTCATACAACACACAGACTATGGAATAACACAGACATCTCTATTTTATATGAATCCATTAGGGCTCTGACCAGGCTTCACAACCATTCCTCCATTTATAATGCTTCAGCTACAAATATCCTGGCAACTTTCTGCTCTTGCTGTCTTCATAAGGATACATGGGAAATCTACTTTTCTCTCCCTTGCCTTGGTAACAGAGTGAAGCCTACAGTATTGTTCCCAAATTGCCTTGCTGCTTTGATTCCTTAGGCTACATTTTAGAGTATAAACATTCTGCAGCACACAAGATGAACAGGGGATTTCCAGTATGTATAAGCTATTAGAAGTGAAACAATATGAAACATTCTGAAACAAGTACAGCCTCTTGCTCCAGAAAGCCATGTATTAAAACTATCTTCGCTGCAACTTGACAGTGTAGAAATTATCACAGAGTCTTATACAGGGAAACTGCTTGTAAGCAACATTAAAGGAGATGGGTCACTAACTCCTCAAATAACAATGTCTTAAAATAATGAAAGTGGAAAAGAAGAAACTTGAGACATCCAAAACCTGCAAGCTTATCTTGGTAGATAAACTACTGTTACCAGCTACCTATTGAGCCAGCTAATGTTTAATTTCACTAACCTTGAGTGAAGGCTTGTGTTAGAGGCACAATCAGACAATAGGCACAAAGGAAGAGATAAGGAAAAATGCAGAAAGATTAGCAAGGAGAAAGGCTAGTAGGGGATTTTGTCTGCTACAAAAAGAATTATGTTCTTAATGGGGAGAATCAGACATAAAAGAGAGGACACTAGAACACACTAAAGACAAGAGATCTGAGCTTTACAAAGTGTACTATGCAAAAGAACTCATTAATATATATTTAAATATAAATATATATACACATTTATGCATTTTGCAGAGATATGAAAAGCTTTATGTCTTGAATCATGTTCTAATCATATTTTCCCTTTCTAAAATATGCATGCTTTGATGTTGGCAATAGGATAACACTATTTGTGTTCTATTTATCTGTTCTGCATAAAACTGTGTTATATATTATGCTACAGCCAAGGCTTTGATACAGGGAAATATTTCCTCTTTTAAATTATTACCATTCCTTTTTACTCATCAGGAGCTTCATCATAGCTACCTGCCTCCAAGAGACCAGATTTATTCAAAATGTCCTTCTGCTTTATATTGATGTTCCAGGCAATTCAAAAGGGCTAAAGTGGGACATCTGTCTGTGAGCACCTGGCAATAGTTTGCTGACAAGAGCAAAGAACATAAAGAAACATTGTTCTAGACCCCATCAGAAGAGTCAAATACAGGAGTGGAAAGGGACTGGTTCAGGCTTCCTTTCTCAGCTGTAAAACACACAGAGTAGACAGTCACAGCTGCATTGCTGGCTAGTAATGAAAGCTTTGGGCTGCTGCAGCAAGGTTTGATGTATCAGCCATCTCTGAAGCAGATCACTAGCTCAGGCAATTTCTGGGCTCTTTGAAGGAAATCTAAAGTTAGTATTTCCTGCTGCCTGGATATTTCTTAATACCTAAGGCTTTCACTGGTTAGTGGAAAACATGAGGTATTTGGAGTTTACTGGAATTTTCAGCATCTGAATATGGTCCTATCTGATAAATCCTCAAAGTGCTGAAAGCATACAGAAGGAAGGACTTAAAGCAGTGGATTTTTTTTTTGTCCAAATTCCATCAGCCATTGCTGAGACCAGAGAACAAAAGGAACTACAGAGCCTAAGGAGCACTTCATTATATTTCCACTTGTGCAAATTGATATTTTGTGCTACACAAGGCAAGATTCTGATCCTAGTACATATGTCTGTGTTTATATATTTCTGTATGTATGTATGTAATATATTAAAAACATTTTATATACTGTTTTTAGTAAACATGTAATGTGCACCACATGACAATTCTATTGCTGCCATGTATGTATACACTAAAACAGAGATATAAGATAGTGTGTGTAATGGTCAAGGATGGTGATAGTAGTATTAGAATCAGTAGAGCTAGGGATTTTTTATAAGTTTCAGACTAAAGGAGTATGTGAAGAAAAGGCAACAATGAAGTCTCCTAAGGGAGCACACTGTATGTGGGACATTCAGGCCAAGCATCATGAGCATAACAATTTAAACATTTAAACCCATTGGGTTGTTTGGGGATTTTATAGTCCTAGTGAGTTTCAACCTGGACTGATTCCTTGATCTGCTTGAAAATCTAGCATAAGCACCTGTGCTGAGAGAGAAGGAAGAGAGGGCATGGGGTGGGAATGAGCAGTCTAGGGAGGAACTCCTTCTACAAGCCTTGCTGGTTCAAACTGCATGTGAAATTCGAGCCCTGGCAGCAGCAGGCAGCACCTGGGAGTGCCATGCAGACACAGTATAAGAAACCACTTCTGTTATTATATTGCTGCATACAACCACAGCCATATGTGCATATCAGAGCATTATAAATAATGCACTCTTTGAATCTTGTTACCAAAACAAACAGACCATTGTGAAAACACCCTGCCAGCATCTATCTCTTGTTTCCACTAAAAATATTCCTTGAACTTTCAAGTTGTAACTGTCAGCCTCATAAAGCAAAAGGCAAAGGTCTCTGACAACTTGTTAAGGAAAAAACCTTAGTGGAAACTTCAGGGTAAAGCATGTTTTAAAACCTCACCTGTTCAAATCATCCTTTTCTTGTATTTCAGGGTGTTTTACTATTAGCCCACTGGCTAATAATAACTTCTTCTGTGTTTATTGGAAGATGGATGTGTTTTATTTGCCTGTTTAAGTTCCAGAAACCTGCCCTATTTCAACCACATATGAAGATAAAATATATTGGCTGGTGAGGTACGAGCAGGTATCAGCAAGGGCACAGTCTGCTGGGATGAGACATTCATTTTTCCCATAAGGGGATATATCCAGTACGTTCTGTTTCCACAGGTGCTTATGTTGTAATGAAGACAGATATTTCAATTTCTCCAATTTTTAAGGAGGGGAAAATAGAAGTATTATGGCTAAAGACCCTTTCTGGAATTTGTATATTAGTTTTGGGCAAAACCTTTAAGTCTGTGCCTAAGGTTAAATCATCATAAATGGATATGCTCAGGGAGGAAAAAAAATAGCAGCTTATTTAAATAGAACACTGGTCATAGAGGACACATAGAGGAAAGGCAGGAATGTAAGAAGACTCATCACCCCTCTTTCCCTTGAGGAACATGTTGTAAAGACTCGGGGGCAGCCATCCAAATTACTGCTGACAGTATCCACTCTTCCATAGAGAGGATCTGGGGGTGACAGAGGGGGAGTTCCCCCCCTTTCTCATTGCCACCTCTGCATGTGTACAAGGTTTTCTCCTCTGGTGTGCATTGCAATTTGATTATGGTCCTACATTACTCCCAGGGCCAGATAAGATTCCCCAAACCAGTCATAGCTGCTTTGTTACTGTTTGTTTATACTGCAGTATAAATAGTAGTGCCTCTCTGCTCCAAGTATTTATATAGTCTCTATCATTGCTGTGCCCAAGTCCTTCCCAGTCTTAAATGTGTTTATTCTCACAACACCACTGTGAGGGCAGTGCTGTTACCCCATCTAGGAGCAGGAAGCCAGGACACAGGACAATTAAGGTCTGAACAAAAGCATGCAAACCTCTGACTTCCCTGATTGCAGTAGCGTTTACACATCTAACCACGACTTCGTGTCCATGCCTAAAGAGTCAGCACACCATCCCTTGACGAGTTATGGAGCAGGGAATTCAAGTCAGCTCCCACCACCTAGCAGATGTCTTTCTTTTCCACGAGGAATGTGTCTGGTGAAACACGGGAATAACACTGCATAACAAGGACACTGCCTGCCCTGAGGGGTAAATACTGTGGTCCCTTACTGCTGTGTAGATGATTTTCAGAGATGAAAGTGGAAGAACACTAAGGTAATGTAAAAAATAAGTAATTGTGGAGTGAAAAGTTAATCACTTCTTCCCATAGTCTCAGAAATATCTTTCTAAAGTTACACCTCCTAGAGGCAACTTTTCCCTTGGTAGGGATCCTGGTAGGAGAGTCACATATGAGTGATGGAGTTTTCCTGCTGTGCTGTGGGTTTTCTTGCTCAGGACAGTCTGTGGTTCTGAATTTTTCCTACCTAATAACTACAGGATTTGGTCTTTTAATTGGTTTCAGTGTATTAATTGCATATGAAAAGCTAAGGTATTTATCTTTGTAAAGCAGTTCTGAATGCTGAATAACCAACTATTTTTCATAAGGAGTTTTACTATACAGCCTGAAAGGGAATGCAGATTTATACAATAAATACAACTGCTCCAAAAGAGATGAGATTTATCTTAGCAACTGGCTGAGTCTCTCTAGGATTCATCCCCAGTCCCAGTCTATCAGTCAGTGTATCTTTCTTCTAAGGTTTCAATAAACCATACTCTTTTATAAATTATAAAAGTTTTATTTTGTCAGAGACATGAGGAATTCCTTCATGTGAGAGATTTTATCCCTTAATGAATCACATTAATAGCAGTAATATTAATAATTTACTTTATTCCCTAAACAGGATTATATCCAGATTATTAGCACAGCCTTGAGCATAAATGAACAAGGGCAGGGGCAGTTTAGGGTTACAAGGCTAATACAGTCTCTAGACCCAAATAAATAAATAAATAAAAAAAAATCTTACCAAGAAACAGCAGAATCTTAACAATTGCCGAGCCAGCAGGACGCTGGAATCGTTGCAGTTCACCCTTTATGGCCCAGGAAAAATACATTGTTAAGCAATTTTGTTGTTCCTACCAGCAGACCTTGAAGTGGAAATTAACGAGTGGTGGTATTCTCTCACACCCAATCCCCTGTACATTTGCATTCATTTGCATATGAATGCCCAGCTAATTGTTTTGAAGTAACAATTAAGAGAACAATAGAGGAAAGAAAAGGGACTCCAGGCAGCAACTGACACCTGGGACTCTGTATTAAGAAAAGCTTTTACATATTTGAATTAAAAATAGACAAAGGAACAGAAACAGGCAGGCATAAAATTCATTACTGTAAGGAAAGTAGCACATCACATCCGTGCACGCTGCCATGCTCCAGAATATGTTTCACACTCATCCAGCCAGAGATGTACAATATACTCGATGGCAGAGGAGGTTTTTCCTTCTGGTGTGCAGTTTAGAAAAAAGTTGTTTTCTCACATTGCCCATATGCCTAAACCAAAGAGTTTGCGTTCAGAAGGAAAGGATTCTTTTGCCAATTTGGCATCAATTTCAAAGTGGATTAACCTTTGCTGAGAAGTTCAGATGTGCATGGATTCAGCAGTACCTTTAAACCATTTGCCTGTGGTTAAAACTGGATCCATTGGAATATGATAATAGTGATTTAATTTCTATATAACACCATCAGTGGCATCTGAAATTATTACTCGGGCTGCTTTTCCAGTAGGGATCCAATTACCCGACTGTTGGTGCAGTGTGATTTGTTAGACTCAGTCCTCCCTCCTGGTAATGATGATGTAGCTCTTTTTATCTGGAGCAATTGCTGTTGTTAACTGCATCACTGGCAAATGCTTAGGCTCTGCTGTCCCCTCCTGCAAAGAGGAGCGTGGGGTTGGGAAGCAGGCTAGGAACAGAGCTAGGCACACTCTCCTTCAGTAATAACCCCTGCTACTAAAGAGGTTTATTGACTCCAAATTACTGATCACTAAAAGCACTTTCGTACCCAATAGGATCATCTGAGCCCTCCTGTAGAGAAAAATGCCAGACACAGCAGAAAAGAGGGAAGTTTGAGGCCACAAAGAAGGGCCACATCAGCCAAAGAAGTGGGGAGAAGTGGAGCTGGAGAACGGAATGAAGCTGTGGGTGAAGAATCTGCAGCACTGGGTTCTCTGGGACAGGCACAAGCAGAATCCTGATAAGAGCTGCAGCCCAGGAACTGCTCACACAGGACAGTATTTTTAACCTAAAGTTCCTTTAGAAAGATTTTCTTTTATGGAGCAAAGAGAAGGTAAGTTGTATACTGTGTACATTTCAAAAAAATTTAAAAACACAAAACAAAAGAAACCACCTCCAAAATCATATAGATTAAGTAGGAAACCCCAGGCTCATGACCAGCTATTTCTCATCCAGGTGAGACCATAGTCTGCAAAGGATGTCTGGGAGATACTTTTAATGCAAAGGTGAAAACTGTAATCTGACCATAATTTACATTCCTCGAAAGGCAAAATCACTTTGCCTCAAATAGTTGTGAGCTATGCTGCAGGTAATAACATCTTGGTACTCTGGTGGTCATGGCCGGCAAAACTCCCTGAATGCACCAGGCCTTTTTTAGGGAGAGGTCTGATTATTCAGAGCAATAAAACTTCCCCTTTTGCAATTAAGTATTTCATTTTAAATAGAAGAGACATACAATCACAGGAGCAGGTTATCTAGCTTTTTTATTATCCTTCCTTAAATATCTGTAATTTCTGGTTTATTTTGATAAAAATCATTGTGAGGTAACATACATTATCCAATTGTATATATCACACCACAGCTAAAGCATGTGAATGTAGAGCATCATGTTTGAAGATGAACTTAATCATGAAATGAAATATTTATAACACATTCTTCAGTACTGCCATGTTCAAGTTGCCTGAATAGCTGGAAAATAAATGTCATATCTATATAGGACTGCAATGGCTTTTCTCTTACTTGATCACAAAGATAACTAAGATAGACCCGTTGAAAGGCAGATAGAACTTTCACTATAAAGGATTTGAAAAATACGGAATAATCCATCTCTACATTATTTTTTAAAATGCTCTATGGGAGGCATTTCTTTCTCTTCCCCTTTTAACTTTTCCTGTTTTCACTTTTCCTGTTTTCCCATTCTTTTCATGTACTTCTAATACATTAAATAGAATGTTATGGATTGAAAAATAAAGGTCTCTGTTATGGATGAATTATTTTTTTCCATCAAGTTGTCTGAAGGTTAGACAGTCAACACCTACAAATTACACAGATGTGTCATATTCCTAAATGAATTGTATTATGCTGGCACACCTATGAATACTAAAAGAGATCTGCCACAAATCTCAGTATAAAATGCACCCCTCTAATTCATCTGGGAGTATACTGAATACAAGAACATTGTGCTGCTCTAAAAAGCAACAACATGCTGTGGGTGATGTTCTTTAGCAATTAGTTCTTTATCTCTTTGTTTGACTAACAGCTCTCTTTCCAAATTTGCAAATAAGGGAGTCACTATGAATTTGTGACATTATTACACTGCTTTCATATAAAAGCCATCCTCATGTGTGATGTATGAAGGAGGAAGTGAGGAAGGAAGATACTAGCAGGAACAGGGACAGCTCTGCTGCCCATTTTGAAGGCAACTGTTGCCTCATAATGTAATTCTAGATGTATATTTTTTTTAAAGTCCTCCTTAAAATATAATCTCATCTCCTGTCATTTTCTGTGAATGATGAGGTAGGAAAAGAGAAAGAGTTGTCATTTCATAGCAGCAACAAAGGATAACACAAGGGAACCAACTCTGGAACTCTTGATTGAGGAGCCAAGATAACTGGCAGTGTGTTGATCAGCCAAAACTACCGTGGGGACAAAGGGAAGAGAGTAGCTCAGCAGCCTCAAAATTTTCCTACAAGCCTGGTGAGAGCAGCAGTGGAAAGTGTTCCACCAAAACCAAGGACATTGGCTCCTCCACAATTTAGTGGAGGAAAGACAGGGGAGTCCTTTGACTTTATGGGAAGATAAGATGAAGAACAGATTGAAAATAAGATTTCAGGAGTATTTAGTGGGATAGGTGGGTAGTGGAACACCTGGAAGTGGTAGAGTTTTAAGAGTGATTAGAAGAAGGATTTTGGAAATTGGTCAAGACTGGTGCTTAGGCAGGGCAGGAAAAATGTAAATACAGATAAAATTGTTATTCAGTGTCTAGCACAACTGGGCCCAAACTTTTAGGTGCTACCCTAATGACAACAATAAGTAGTAATAATAGCTTGCCATAGAACTCATCATACCATAAAATGTTCGTTTTGAACACATGATGCCATTATGACTGGTATTTCTTCTAAAACATAATTATTTCAGAAGATGATAGCTTAATTTCCTCATTTTATGCCATCTTAACTTGTTAATTTAGTATTCAGCATCCTATGAAGTGTCCTCGTATTTCATATTTATTAGTGAAAGCTAACCTAAGGTGTCACAAGTTGTAATTTTGTGGTGGACCTGGTGAAAAGTAGATTCTATTTTCAACATTCAGCTCCAATGGCAGTACAGTAGTAAAATAATTAGAATGTATACTTGAAAGCTGAAACAAAATGATACCCAGTGGGCCAGTGCTAATGCATATGGTACTATAGTAGAAATACATAAAGAAAGATTATACACTAGGTAGTCCAAAGAGATTCTAGTCAATCTACCATGAACAAGAATCATAATTGCCATAAACCACAGTAAAAAGTGCACCTAGTCAGAGGTCACTTTGTAGCATGAGGAGGACAGAGATAATGAAGTGTGGTCAAATTGTAGAACCCACCCTGCAGGGCTTCGATTAGGGCACTTGCTAATTCTTTAATCTTTAATTGTGCATGTGTAAGGTGTATGCTCTGCCAAGACAATTCAAAGTTGCATTTTCTTCAGTGTGAATGTGTGAATCAATATTAGTGATTGAGTAAGACAAGCTCATCTGTTCACTCTGTCTTGAAACATGACTTATGTGGTGAGACTACATCTAGTGGGAGGGCAACTGAAATGCTTATAGCCAAATGAGTGAGAGCTTGCCAAACAGGTTTTCTGATCTGTAACAAAAGCATCTGGACAAGTGCTAGTGTTAAAATTGTCATTTAGTTTGGGATCAAAGAGGTCTGCATTTACCATAGCTTCTGCTATTTTGTTTGCCTCAACTGAGTTGTTAAGTGAAAATCAGCTGTGTCCATATGTCTTCTTGTGGAGCCATGGAAGCAACAGTTTCATGTTTTAAGAGAAATGTTTCTGGACACCTGTGGGTTGTTGCTTACACATTTCAAAGGGAAAAGAGCGTATAATACAAGACTTAAAGAGAGTAGTTTTGTGCCCAAAGTTTATGAAGTTGGTATTTTCTTCTCTTACTCAAACTAATTTCCAGCACTTCATATTCCACAGACAAATATGCAACTGTGTAGAGCACAGGCTTAGTCAGCCTCTGGACTGATCTTGTAACTATTTCAGGTTCTCAGATTTTGAAGAAGAAGAATACTTATTTTTTGTTAGCTGGTGGATGCTGCTTTGCTAAATTATGCCCTGATTTACAGAGAGAAAGAATTGAGGCAATCCCTCAAAACCAAAGATAAAGAAAAGTCGAACTCAGAGAGTGTATGGGAAGAGAACTACAAAAAGTCATTAAGTATGGTAGATTAAATGTTAACACAGCATATGAAACTCTCAGTCACTTTATATTCATTGACAGTTATTTGTCCGTTCCGTTTACGCCTGTAAGGCCATCCACTTGAATCATGGCACACAGAAAATCTGTCCTCTGAAGGCATGCTTTCTACTACTGATGCTGGTGTGATTTCTTTTTTTGCTTAGAAGAGAATACATGACTGATGATTGTGAATTAAATGTAACCCAGTGAGTTGTCAGTGACAGATATGCATTACGTGCACTAGTACTAGTCCAGATGTCATTGCTACACTCTACTATTTTTCCTTTAGCAGCTTACAGCCCATAATTATGGTTTAACTTTCTTTTTAACACTTTCAGATCCCAAGGAGACATATAATAAACTGAGCTATTTGTATATTAAAGTTAGTTATTTGAGAAGAAAGAGGGTGTAGAAACATATTCTTATAAGTATGCAATAATTTTGAAAAAAATACTCTTTCTTAATAAATGGAAACAGTCATTTTGATGAGTATAACAAAAAAGGAAAAGAATGCCACCACCTAAGACATGACAGATTGTCATTTGTTTTCTTTTAGAAGTGTTTATGGGGTGAAAATCTAAGAGTAATCTATAGCCACAAGCACTACTCTCTGGATGCATCCACTTCTGCTCTAGCAGCTTCTTTTTCACCTCTTTTTTTAAACCTAGTTTCTTGAATCTATAGTATTAACCCCTATGCTTCCCAAATTGCACACAGCATTCTAACAACATGACTCCCACTGACTGTAATGAATCTTGATGCTGAGGATTATGTAGTTGACTGATGGCTGTAGCCTACATGTACGCTATGCAGTCACAGATCATTACACTGCCTTGTCTCTCTAGCGAGCTATAAGCAGTAGCTGTAGTCTCTAGGCAATCAGCTTAATTTGCAATGGGTTTAATACAAAATATCATGAAACTGGAAGGAAACATTATGCTTCCCCACCCCATGCTGAAAGGAGGAGACTTGATTTCATACTATCTATCAGAGTAAAGCTACATTCCCTCAAGAAAAATAGCACTTCTTGTTTGCTTTTAATTGAGAAAAAGCTGAAATTTTAGCCAGCCCAGGTCTCTAGGTCCCAGCAAATTCCTTTTTCTGTGATTTTGTGTTTACATTTTTCAAGTTAAAAGTTTTCAATTCCAGTCTAATCCACTATTGAAGGGTAATGTATTAAGAGAAAATGTACCAGAGTTGTATGGGTCCTGAGACTTTCCTGTTGAAAATGGGTAGGAAACTGGTGCTTTGTCTCCTGCCCCCACTGTCACCTTGGAGGAGAATGAGGAAGCAGTGAGTACATCTGGAAAACAACCCCACAATCTCAGACAGAAAGCCTGACATGTGGCTCTCCTGAGACTCTGGGAGAGCACCAAACTAAAATGATGGTCCTTCTCTTTCTCTTTTCTTTTTACGTCCTAGGGTTTTTTCTGCCATGTCTTGAAAAGAAAGTCTGGCTGGCAGCAGTACTCCTCTTGTCTTCTTTGTTCTCCAAGATAACAGATCCTGACAGGAGAGGCAAAGTTGCAAGTAATGAATGAGGGCTGCAGTCATTTGGAGTTGGTGCATTAAATGTATAAGATGAAACCAGAACAAGTGTCCTGTTTGATCCTGACACTATTCCCTTGACATGGCGTAGTTACTTCAGTAAAGCACCTGAAGATTTGTATCTTCAGTGCTAGCCCTTTTTCTCATAGGGGACTTTAACTTACCAAATGTCTCCTGGAAATACAATACAGCAGAGGAGACAGTCTAGGAGGTTCTTGTGTGGAAGAGAACTTTGTGACAGAGCTGGTGAGAGACCCAGCAAAGGGAGATGTCCCACTGGAGCTGCAGTTTGTGAACAAAGAAGGACTGATGATGGCTGGAGGCTGTCTGGGGCCCAGCAGTCATGAAATGATAGTTTCATTTGATTCTCAAAGAAGGAAGGGGTTCAGCAGAATCCTTTGGACAAAACAGTCCCTTTGGGAGGCAGTCCTGAGGGGCAAAGGAGTCCAGGAAGGATGGACATTCAACAAGGAAGTCCTGAAGGCACAGGAGCAGGCTATCCCAATGTGTTCTAAGATGAGCCAGAGGGGAAGATTTGTCTGGCTGAACAGAGAGGTTGGACTGGAACTTTGGATAAAAAGTAGAGTTTATGACCTTTAGAAGAAGGAGCAGGCAACTCAGGAGGACAAAAAGGATGCCATGAGGTTATGCAGAGAAAAACAGAAGGACCAGAGTCCAACTAGAACTTCATCTGGCTACTGTCATAGAAGAAAATACAAATGCCTTCTGTATATACATCAGCAACAAAAGGAGGGTTAAGGAGAATCTCCAGCCTTTAATGGATGTGGGGGGAAACGTGGTGATAAATGATGAGGAAAATACTGAGATACTTAATGCCTTCTTTGCCTCTAATAGAAAGACCTGTTGTTCTCCAGGTACCCAAGGCCTCAGCTGGAAGACAGGGATGGGGAGAAGAATGAAGCCTCCATAATCTAAGGGAAAATGATCAGTGACTTGCTACACCATTTAGCACACAGGAGTCTATGGGGATGTGTGGGAATCACACAGTGGTACTGAAGGAGCTGGCAGAAGTGCTCACTGAGCCACTTTCCATCATTTGCCAGCAGTCCTGGTAAACTGGGGGGGCCCCAGTTAGCAAATGTATCACCCATCTACAAGAAGGGCTGGAAGGAGGATCCACAGAACTACAGACCTGTCAGCCTGACCTCAGTGCCAGGGAAGGTTGGACTCCATGGTCTCAAGGACAACCTAATGATTTGATGAGTCTATGTTTCTAAGGTACTGTTAGATTTGAAAAGAGAATCAAAGGTTTTTATTTCCCTTCTTTTTGTCCAACTATTCTCAAATAATTAAGCATCTTTCTTCAGATTGTAGTTTAAATCTCTTGCATTCTGGTTTCACATATAGGTTCACCAGCTGGAATGAAACAAAAAGTGTAGTACGAAGCTGCAATATCCTTGTGCAGCAATCTCAAGAGTTTATTTAATTTTTAAATCAAAGTTGTAAAGAAATAGGCAAATCAATGTTTAAATGTTTAAATCAATTAGAAGCAATTATTGCTTCTAATGAATGATATGTGAGAAGTATATATTTCTGTTGTATGAAAGACCACTAATTGGGACATCTTATGAAAGCCTTGCAAGAAGGATGTAACCTTGGTTTCTGGCAATGAAATAGTACCAAAGTGATCCAATACTTTTAACATGAGTGTTTGAGTTACTATGGGACATTATACAAAAATTTGCAGAAAAGGACTGATAAATTAATGAAATTCTAAGCTGTTTGTAATTTCAAAGGACAGGTAGGTAGTAGATCCATATATGTTCACATGTCTAATGCACATAAAATGCTAGTTCATGTGGTTTGTATATAGATAATGAGTAATGATTATAATAAGCTGCTAATGAGAATGTGATTAAACTTTGTTCCTGTAAATAATATTATGTAGTTAATTGGACGTTATTTAAGCATTAACGTCTAGACACATTCACAGGAAAAAGTAAATATCTGCAGGCATGTATGGGCTTGGTGTAGATATGTCCAACCTTGTCACATTTCAGAGCACTCTCGTAATTAGTGTGCACCAGACAGCACTGGGATAGGTAAGTGCAATTACACACACACATACATGTGCTTTAAGAATTGGATATGACACACAGTGCAAGGAACTGTAATTCACACAGAAAGTCTGTGGTGGAACAGTGAATTAAAGGCAGCTCCCCTGGATCTCTGGCTGGAGCTCTAGTCTTTTTAAGATCCTTTCAGACCAGGAAATACCTAAAAATATGTATAAAATTATAGTAGTTATAAATCAACAAATAGATTTTAGATCTGGCACAGTATAATTTTTTCCAGCTGTTATAAATATTGTCTTGTTTATAACGATTGAAGAAACATAAGAAGAAAATTCTTACCAATAATGGTAAGTAGCTTTTAAGATTGTTCATGAGCTTATAAGAAATGGATTAGAAAATGAGCAAGACTGTTTTGTCTAATACTCTGTACAACACAGAGCTTCCCAGGACTGCATTTAGGAAAATGATGATGATGATGATGATAACTAGGAAGACAGAAACCTTGGCACGAGATTGTCTGGAAAAATCTTTCTGTTAAGTTGGTTTAAATGTGTGCTTGGGACAACTTGCCTGCCTCCTGGAGTCACTTTTCTGGACATCATACCTTCTTCACTTTTTGCCTCTGGACTCTTACAGGTATGCTCCTGTCATTTGGCTGCTTTCAGCATTGTCTTCCTATGGTGTTGCATTTAGGCAGAAGCCTCCTTTGTGTTCAAAAAAACCATTCCATTCAAAGCAGGAAGTAAAGCCAGCACTTCCTTTAAATCTGATATATCACTTCCCTGTGTCTGTGAGTGCTCTGTTACAGTGCATTTTGCAGAAGGCCCCTTTGGCTTCTTCAGAGGTATCATGTACCTCCAGCTGTTGCATAAATACCTTAGCACCTTAAAGCCAGTGCTAGCTGATAGATTTATTTATTCTTTCAAGTACTCACTTCTGATTCTCCTGCAAGTCCCATGCTTCATCACTGAAGTCTGTCTTAAGGTTTCAGAGGTATCTCAAGGGCATGTGCAGAAAGCAAAAAATTACTGAAATGTTGCAATTTTTGAAAATTTTCCTTCATGTCTGCAAGCCTGGGCAGTAAGTGGCAACAGATACTGACTTCTTCCAAGTGCTCTGCTCATTGGTTTTGTCTCACAGCAGATCCTGTTTTAGGTTTACCTAAAGACTCTCTGACTACTTTTCAGCTGCTAATTTACTCTGTCCTAGTTTCAGTGAGCATAATAACACCTCTTGTTTGCAGCCTTGTCAGCTGTTTCTTCACCAGCCTCATCACAGCTAATGGTACTTTGCATTTCAGTAGTTGTACCTTGACTTTGCCCTCAAAGTGTCCTGAAATATGTCCTTAGGTTTCAATTCTTCACAGACCCCGAGATGAATGCTCTGGTTTTCTCTATATGTGGTAAGTATAAGTCTGCCCTGTGGTGAGGCTACTATCTGTTGGCCAGAGAGGTAATAGATGTGCCAGTCCTGGAAAC
The DNA here is from genome assembly GCA_013398075.1 of Notiomystis cincta. Taxonomy (NCBI): domain Eukaryota; kingdom Metazoa; phylum Chordata; class Aves; order Passeriformes; family Notiomystidae; genus Notiomystis; species Notiomystis cincta. Next base: position 90,980 of record VZRX01022597.1, on the reverse strand, counting down.
ATTCCAGATCAGGTTGGATGGGGCTCTGAGAAACCTGATATAGTTGAAGATGTCTCTGCTCATTGCAGGGGGTTTTAACTAGATGTTCTTTATGTTCCTTTCCAACCCAAACTATTCTGTGATTCTCTGATACTGTGATTCTTTGAGTTGCTCTGCCTTGTTGCTCAAGCAGCCACTGATATCCTTTTGCATCAACAGCTATATGCTCCAAGTCATAGCATGGCCTGCTTCAGGATTTTTCTTATTGACAGCCTGCATGCATCCAGTGCCTTAGGAAGCTTTTACTAAATATAATCAGTCCTTTGTTACATTTCTAAAGTCTGATATTAGCACTCAGATGTGGATGCTGGAGCTGTGCTGCAGTTGGCTCCACAATTCAGCTGGACTATTGAACAGCAATAGACTGCTGATTATTTAGTAACCCAACCAATATGGCAGCTTTCAGTTTGGCAGCTTTCTTCTGCTGTGTGCTTATGTATTTGAATAAGCACATAACTTTGAATTTGCCAAAGTCACTTTGCAGATGGTCTTCTCTGTATTGGAAATCATTGTTCTCAGTCACTGCATGTACTGCCATTTTCATTTTCTCTGGTAGCACTGAGATTAGGACACTTCTTTTTTTCCTTCACTTCTCTTGAACGATTTCTTATAAGGTTGAGCATTTTTATTTGTGTATTTGTATCTGCTTTACAGAAAATTTATGCTGCTTTTAGACCATTGCACTCTAAATCCTTTCTCTTTCTTCTTTTAAGGTTATTTGCACCTATATGCTTGTTCTGTGCAGCCAGCTGTCACTGTTTTGATGCTGGGCATTTCAGCAGTCCATGTTTTTGCAGAAAGTCCTCTAGTATTCAGAACTAAGTCCACCACTGTCTCCCAAAGTCTCAGTCTAGCATAGGAGAACCTGGTTTTCCTCCAGTGACAAGAGTAAGTCAGCCACAGAGGGAGAGTTCTCAGCTCTGCTATTTAAGTGTTTATCTTCCTTGAGATTTCTCAGATACAGGTAAAGAACTTACTCTGATACCCCATACAAGAAATATATTACCTACCAAAACTTGCCCCTGATTCATGTTTAACGTATTTTTCCATTGTGGCAGTGTTGTTCCAACATGCTGACATCTGGGTAGAGACTCAATTTCCATTTCCACTATTTCCATTCTTGTGTAAGGATATTGTAGAAAGCAGCAATTTTATAGGAAGACGTTTCAGGTGCTACTGCCATGCTGCCTCTTTGGGTTTATTTTTATGCCATGTTTGCTTGCACTCCAGACAGTTTGTTGCTGTGAGACTCTGTGGCCTGACTGTTGCCAGCACATCTCACTCACTGCCTGCTGAGTCAAATCATGGAGGTTTCCATGTTTCCTACCTCCCCATGACAAGTCATGTCCACAGAGGTGCTACAAACACAACCAGAACTTCAGGCTGGGTTTCCCTGAGACACTCCTAAAATTTCTCACACCAGCTGCTTAAAGTGTTCCCTCTCAGGACCATGACATTTACCACAGGCAGATACTGACAAGTAGATTTCTCTGTAATGCTACTCCAAATATCATTATCTTGAGAGATGAGTAATTCAGAGCTATTTGGTCAAAAAGATCTAGCAGTTCAAAACACAAGTACTGGAGGGGAGAGAGTAGAAATCTCTTTTACAACTCTAGCTTCTATAAACTGAGATGAAAAGAGACTTCTTTTGCTCAGACTCCCAAGGAGGTCAGAGAACGTGGACATTTGTGTCTATCAGTTTGTATCTCTCTGCTAATAACTTGTGACCTCATTAGCTGATTTCAGTCAAATTTGACTGAAGGGTACCTTTACCCTTCATTCTTGAAAATAATTAAATCTGCATTTTAAAATAATTAATTTAAATAATTAGGTGATAATTAATGAAATAATAAATCTATACATTTTATGAAATTGTGTAACCACAAAGGGAAAAAAACTGTTCCAACATTCCCCACATGGGAAAGAAGAATTGCCATGTGACCATGAATATCTTTTGCATGCTATAGACTGACAAATCTGCAAATGAGAAGTACAGTTTATAAATTATAAACATTTTTAAGAATATATATAATTAAGGCAAGAAAAAACTGGTGGGAAAACATGTTTCTTGAATTACAAGACCCACAGTAGTATTGTTAAATATTGTCATCTTTCTTTCAGCACTCTTTTCACGTTTGTCTACGTGAGGGGCTTGTGGGCTGCTTGGACAAGTTAGTATATTAGTGGTAATACTCATCTACAAATGATGTAGAAAGGAAAAGGGCAACCATTAGAGCACGAAAAATCCTAATTTCAGGTACAGCTGGAGGACTTCTGTGTTATGTCCTCAGTCTTCTGTCCACCTTAGAGCATCTGAAAAAGGATTCATTCTATCTGGTTGCCTAAGAGAGAGCAGATGCAGTGACACGGGATATCTTTTTCAGTGCTCTTATACTCCTATTCCCAGTGACCATGACTAACCTACACAAAATCATGGCTTTGTTTATGCCAAAGACTTTTTGTCTATTCAGGCTGTTAAACCATGCTTAATGTCAGTGTAACTTCACTAATCTTTTAACATGATGTCATACTCTAGAAAAGGCTGCTTTCCTAATAGTATTTACAATGGAAAATAATTCTCAGTAATTCATCTCATATAAAACTGGACAGTGAATGAAACATATTTAATACAAAAAAAAACCCAAAAACATCCTCGCACCTCAAAGAATATTTGGTGATGAGATTCACGCTGCCTGTTTTGAAGAATGAGACTCAGTCTAAACAGCTACAAACATAGACCACCTATTTCATGTCTGCAGAGCTGCTGAATCTGCTTTGATTTTCCATTCCTTGCCTCAGAATAACACACTGGAGTTTAACCTTCATTATATGATTATGTCTGTACTTCTCATGGTAATTAAGTGACCTTCCAGAACAGTGAACAAAACTTTCAGGCTGAGAGATTAATTCTGAGAGGTGTGAACTTTTCTGTTCATCCCAATCGATGTTAACTCTGAAGCCTTACAGATAGCTTACATTTCAGCTCATTAACTATTTCACTGCTGATCACTTTGCATGAAAGGCTCACTAAAAAAATTGAGCCACAAAAGTAGCTTCTCTCAAATGACTGAGAGTTCCAGACCCACCAGATCCTCTTACCTGCAGCATCTATAACACAGTAGTTTGGTACCAGATCAGGAATCTGTAGCATACTGAAGCCCAAGATCAAAAGGGTGGTCTTCACCAAAATCTGAGGAAATCACAATAAATAAAATTTCGTATTGAAATAAATAAAACAGGAGTATCTTTCCTGAAATTATTATTCAAGCTCATATTTAATTCAAGAAATACCTTTCTTAAATGTAAAGGAAGCTGTTGCAGAATTTCTAGGCTCACTCTATGGGAATGCAAGAAAAGCCAGAAACACTGCAGCACAGCATGGGTCCAGCTGGAAAAAGCATACATTGAGCCCTGGTCTTAGCTAAGCAGATTAGCACCAAGATAGAGCCAAATCGCTTGTGCATGTTATTCCGATTAGAAGCTATTCAGAAAAGTAAGAAGGTGACTTTGTTCCCCATATTAATGGGGCTGAGCAAGTTTAACTCTTGGAAATACTCAGCACTTCACAGCAGTAGTTCCCCTGTCGCTTTTAGTGCTTCACGTACAAGGGATTGCCTCCACTTTTAAGTTATGCCAGGGTGAAGTTGAAGAGGAATGTGAGGCATCTGAAGTACCTCCCCTGTAACCCCTCTTGCTCAGTAGCACTGTGGCACTGCAGAGGAAGCAGCCACCAAGGCCCTTCCTCACGGTGCTGCCACGTTCACCACCCACCCCTGCGATGCCCCAGCGCCCAGCGCCGCAGGGCAGAGGTTTGGGACACAGGCTGCAGTGTTGGGAGGTGCTCAGCCCACCACCACCCCAGCCAGGAATCTGCTGGGTCTGCCCACCCAAACATTCCTCCCAGCTTGAGAGGAGTGTGGGGTGCCCATGGCTGTGATAAGGTCAGGCTAAAGAGTTCTCAGGTGGGAAGAAGCAGTGGGAATGGACTTGCTGAAACCCAAGCACGGCTTACGGAATTTCTGTTGGCGCTGCTGGAGCTGCCCAGCGTTATATAGTCCCTGGATCATCAGGGGCTTTACAACCTGTCTTGGTCTATTTGTGTGCTAACAATAACTTTAGCTGCTAGTTTCATGAGCTCTGCTCTTTGCAGGAAACAGTAAACTGTGCCTGAAAATCAGTATGTAAAATACATTGTAAGGGAAGGGAATAAAACAGGGCCACACACACAAAAAAAATGAAGTGACAAAAGACTGTACGAGATTAATAAAACTTAACTGGCTTACAAATATGAAGAAATAGAATTATTAAAATAAAACTTAACTGAAATGAGTTTTTTAAAAATTTTCATATCTCAGATCCGCAAGGTTGTATTTGCTGACAAGTCCGTAGCTTGTTATTTTTATACTTTTGGGTTTCCATCTCTTTTTTCAATCTGGTGAAAGCTTATTAAACCCTTATTTGAATTTCTGTATCTCTTTCTGCCTAAACCTCTACAGTGACTCACATAAGAAGCAGTATTTTAAAAATCCATATATAAAAGCTAGAATAGTACCCCAAGTTTTAACAATATATTTTGATTTTATCAGGCCTTACTAAGCGAATGATTGGGAAATAAAGTGCTATTTCCCCTTGAATATTTAGATGAAGTGAGTATATTTTGTGGCTTCTGTGGAGAAAACAGGACTCTACTGACACTCCAGCCTGAGAAGTCTGCTTTGCACTTGGGTTCTTTTAGAGATAAGTTGTTCTAATTAACTGTTCCTGCATAACTCAGCTGCTTGTCAAATGTTGTTCTTTTCCAGTCTTCTTCATCAAATCTCAATGGAACAGATAGTTCATCATCCTGTATGTCCATATTTTTTGTTTTGCACTCACAGTGAGTAAATGTATTCAAAGGTTTTGTGAAATATGAGTCTATTCATTCTGTATTATCTGAATGAGCCACATCAGTTCAGCACAGGTAACTTGTTTTCATGTGCAGATTTTATAATGAGAAAGTGTTTGAGGAAATTTGGCATTTTTGCAGTCATAAGGTTGGTTGGTTTAGGCAAAGGTGTCTCAATTTTTTCCATTTTTTTTCAACTGCCACATGATTTAGTACTTCATCTACTGATTGTGCTGAAATACTTGGGTGTTATTCGGAGTAAGATTAAAATTCCATGGAACTATTTCTCCACTAAAGAATTATTTCTTTGTTTCTTAACTTTCTTTACTAAAATCTTAGCAATGTCAACAGTGACTCACTCAGACTTTGTCATTTGTCTAGCAGCACTGGAATGATGTTGCAGTATGGAAAAATTCACATTCTTTGGCATATTCTACCAATTCATGAAAAGTCATGGAAACTCCCTTATCTTAAAGCAAATTAGTTGGGATGGTAAAATGAGAGAAATGCCAATTACTTTGGGTGGTCACTGCAGTGATATCCAGCAAATTTCCTGATTTCCAAGAGGCTAAAAAATTTTTGCTGCTAATAAGATTCATGCTTCATGGTCAAAACACCTATCTATGCCTTTCTTCACAGTCCTTCAGGAAGACTGCAGATTTACATTAAATTTTTCTTTGACATTTGGGCTACCATTCAAACAGATTTGCCAGTTATTATTTGTGGTGTTCCACCACTATTTGAAGCAGCATTTTCTTGTTTCACATTAGCTCCAAAGCATTTCAGCTCTGGACAGTCTGAAACATGACATGGCTGCCTTTATGTGTGACATTATCTGGTGTCTTCTACAAATTAGTTACAGTGTGCTTCAAAGGCAAAGGGATCGTCCTTCCAAAAGGACATACATGAGCATCTGTTTTTGTGAATTTCTTACAAGTTGTCTAATATTTCATCACAGGTTCTTTTTAGCCCCTGCTCTTAAACTGGCATAGAGGTAACTTAGTTGATGCTGGCTGTCATTTCTAAATTGCTGTGAGGTCAAGATTCTCATGTTCTCTGTCCTGTCAGGCTGTTCTGGATAGAAAATTTACTAAGTACGTATTGATCATTTTCTTGTAGTTTTCATCTAAAATATAACACTGGAGCTTCAACAGAAAGCAGCAGATATGTCGAAAAGCTGTTAACAGAATTGCCTGGAATGCTGTGCAGTGGGCATTTTCCATATTGAGTTTCCTAGCTTTGAAAAACAGATTAAAATTTTCCCCATTTAAGAGCAATTGGAAGTAATTCCTTTTCCTATCAAATACATTTGCATGGGTCTGCTATTTGGTGTGACTGTCACAAATTTAGATGATGCAATTTTTACCAGAATGCTTTGATTTTCAGAATATCCTGTGTGCACTTAAATTACCAGATGATATTGCTTCTTTGGGTTTCTTTAAGACAGATTATTTAAAAAAAAAATGGAAATGAAGTTTTTAAATTACATTGCTACATTTTCCAGAAGTACTCAATATTGAACATGATTTTAAAAAATCACCATTGACTGATATATGGGTTTTATTGGTAAACTGTCCTTTTGGATAAACATATTTTTCTGCAGTAGTGGCACTTGTATTTGAAGTGTTGTATTCCTAAATAGATATTAACAATAATAATAATTAGCATTAATAAAATACCTGTAGTAATGAAGGAATTTAAGTACTTTTTTGATCACAACTACACCCTCATATAGAATCACACAGAATTACAGAATGGTGGAGATGGGAAGGCACCATCTAGTCCAACTCCTTGCTCAAACCAAGGTCAGGTAGAGCAGGCTTATCAGGGCTGTGCCCAGCTGAGTTTTTAATATCTCCAGGAATGTAGACTCCAAAGCCTCTCTGTGCAACTTCATTTGGTGTTTGACTATTCTTGTAAAAATATTTTTCTTTCATTTCTGTGGACCCAGCAGGGCCCATGGATGTGATGTGTACCTTTTGTTTGAACGTTCCCTAAAGTGAGCCCCCTACAGCAAGGGTAAGTCTGTCTCGCTCCAGACGTTCTCCCTGGTGTCAGGGACTTGGGATTGTTGAAGGTTGGTCTTCCAGGAAAGCACAGGGAGGGAGACACTGAGTGCCTCATCCTCCTCCCTGTCCCCAGGTACCCTGCCCTACTCAGCCATGAGCCTACAAATTCCACTACATTCCTTTTTCAGCTGGTGGATCTGTAGAAACCCTTCTTGTTACCCTTTGTATCCCTTGCCAGATTCAGCTTTGAGTGTGCTTTTGTTTTCCTAACCCCATCCCTGTACACAGAGCCTCTCCAGTTAACTCCCTCAAGGAAGCTGCACTACATGGGCTGCATATCTGTCCTTCTTTTTGAGACTTAACCAGCCTTTTTAAGTCTGGTTTTCTTGATACACTCACCCCTTGAGACTCCCATGATATGTCACTTCCAATTATAGAGGAGGAATACCATGATTTCTTTTCAAAGAATGAAAAAGTATCTCTAACATATTTGAGGGAACTGGCCACCAGAGAAGTTAAGACATTCTGTGGAGCAGAATGTGCCTGCCAACAGGGTTCAGGGAATTTCACAGTTTGTGCTAAAAATGATGAGTACATGGAGAAGTTTGTTTTCTTGGAAAATATAATCACCTCATTTGTCAATGAAAAATGAGGGTTTTTTCAAAACTGACTTTATTGTGAATGCAATGCCCTGAAATTAAGAACACTAACTGCCAGCTTTGAGAGACTGGCAGCAAAGTGTGCTCCTTTCACAATGTAAAGTACAGCCCTTGGACAAGCTGCATTTCTACAGAATGTAAAATGAGCCCTGTACAGCACCTTGCTTCTGAGGTCACTTGTTCTTTTCATATGAAGATGCCACCCTATAAGCTTGGGAAATCCTGTGTCAAAAAATAGCTGTGGGTTGGCCAGAGACTATAAATCATGTTTTGGAATTTGGGGTGTTATCCAATATGAATGAGACCATTCCTTTTATATAAACAACTTTCTATTTTTTTCCTGTCCATTATGCTGATACTAAATATAACATACTAATGGGTTCTGTAGGCTTGCAGTGGATTTCCTCTTGTGACTCAATATTTTTCTATTAATTTATTTTTTATGTGTTTCCACTCCTATTCCTAGCAGCATAGCATGTATCCTCACTATGAGAAAGAAAAAGAAAAAGAAAAAGAAAAAGAAAAAGAAAAAGAAAAAGAAAAAGAAAAAGAAAAAGAAAAAGAAAAAAAAGAAAAAGAAAAAGAAAAAGAGAGAAAAAAAGATTGAAAACCATGATTTATCTTCTATTTGAAAAAAACATCTGCAGAACAAAATGAGCCTCTTGATGCCGGAATTGTCATCAATGATGACTTTGACAAAATGAGCAATACATAATTTGCTAGCTCCCTTGCGAAGCTGAAACAGATTGTCGAATAAAACACTGGAGGAGATGCATATGGGGTGAGTAGACCAGCTTTGAATATGAACACATGCAGGTGGTCATTTAGTAGTGGTTCTAAGAGGCAGGACATCCCTAATTTGGAGGGTCATTTGCATTTGGAAATGCTCACTGATAAATAGTGATGTATTCCCTATAGTAAAGCAGGACTGATACTGCCAAAACTACAGCTATTTCTGTTCCAGGGTAACTTGAACAAACCAGACAGCCCAAGGCAAAGTAGAGAGTGGTTTACACTCCAGCAAACCTGCCATTAGTGGTGGGTTTGCAGAATACAGATTAGTAAGATTTGAAAAAGTGCTTTCTAAAAAATAGGAAAATAGAACTTCTTCACTCTCTGGTAAGAAATGATGGTTTTCTTGTAAGGCAAGCAGAGCAGCTGTATTGACTTAAATGCTGTGTAAAATAGTCAACCTTCAAAAATATTTTATCACAACCTCCAATTTTGAGTAAAGCCACTACTCTGAATTCTCAAATTGCACACTCCACCGTCAGTCACTTGACAGGAGCTGCAACACTCAAATATGTATGTTCCTGTATCTCTCTTGCTCCTTTTCTTGACTGTGTGCCTGTGTATACTGTTAGATCATGAAAGGTACTATTTTAAGAACAGCTTAAAGAAATGTTGTGCTTACCACGTATAAATTTATGCTTGTTTGAAGAAGAGCAGCATATGATCATTTTAACTAACATTCCACTGCATTCCTAGTACTTGCCTGTGTCAGCCAAATTAATTAAATTGTTCCATTAAGGAATTATTAATCTACCAATCAAGAAAGGTTTCTCTGAGATGCTGTTCCTGCAAAAACCTTTTCTCTGTTTGAAGCTCCCACAAGTTGTTCTGATTGCCTTCAATCCCAAGGAGATTAAATGACACTGTGAGCTTTTCGGGACTGAGGGCATTCTTCCAGTTTGGATGAGGATGATACCTGAAGGCCTTACTTCTGACTAGGACCTTCAGACATTAGTATGCTATAAATAACTAATGATGATGTCAGCTTGGGGGCACTTAGCAATGTGTAAGAGCATGCTGCTCCTTCAGCAATAGTTCTGTAATCTTAGCCTTTTAGCATATTACCTCTAAAAGAACATAACTTCCTCTGGAACCTTCATTTCCATTTAACCAGCCTTGTCCTTTTTTCAGATATACTCCCCTTGACATGTGTAAAAGAAATACCCCAATGAAAACTTGTTCAGAACCGTTAATTACTTTTGACCAGACTCCTTCCTCCATACCTTGGTTAATAGTGTAGATTGGAAAAAAATAACAGCCAGATCTGTTATCCCAGCAATTATTGAGAAACGAAAGTGACAATTTGCTTACTTGCCTGAAAGATCAAACACTAAAACCCTAATTTCAGTCACTTGGCACTGGATTTTATATATTGAAACTGGCAGGCACACTTTATGCAATGTCCAAGCAGAAATGACCTCAGGCTTTTACGGACTACAGCACAATGTTCTCAGAATCACTGTGCCTACTGACTGCCTGGCTTTTAGGGGATTCCTTTCTTTTTTTCTTTTTCTTTGTTTGGGGTTTTTTGTTTTGTTGTGTTTTCTGGGGGGTTTGGAGGGGTTTTGAGTGCATGTTAACCATACATACATATAATCAGAAATAAAGTTTGAAAAAAAAAAAAGAAAAAGTGACCTAATGAATCATACACCATACAAATACAGTGTAGTGTGCCTTGACACTGAGTGTTTAACAACCCATCCTTAGAGACAGTGGAAAACTGCAGTAATTGAAGAAGGAAGAATATTTGACTCTTGAGTATGACTTTATGAACACTATATAGTTCATAGTACACTAGGGATATTTTAAGTGCAGACCATTGGTGTACAGTAAGTTTACCTCTCTGACAAATGATTATTTTACTACATACTCAGATAGGAATCTTTTACTACTGCAGATGAATGAAGACAAAAAGCTGCAGAGCACTCTCACTCTCTTTTTTTTTGTGTTTTCCTCTTTCTTAAATCTAATCTCCATGCTGTCCTTCAGGTCAGGAATAAAAAAGCTTCGGGACTAGTAAGTGAATTCAGTTTGCTAAAATCAGCATGATCAGATTTTCTTTGGTATAACAAGGTGGTTGCTTTACAGGCACCTGCCTTTCCTCTACTGATCTGCACTCTGAAGTTGAAGTGCAGACCACTCACTAGCAAATTAACTAAAGAGTTCACTAACCTTATCCTAGAGCTCCTGCCTATGGGAGAAGCTCTTAGTTCATTGAACCTACATGAATATTGAACAATTTTTTGCTACAAAGGTCTGTGCACAGCTCTATATGGCTAGCTAAGTGCTAAAAATTAGAAATCTTTACCTCAGTAAGAAACAGAAAACTGAATGCATTAAAGAGGTCTTCTGCAGAAAAATGGATCAGTACTGCTTCAGCCTTGCACAATGCAGTTTCTTTTCAAGCCAAGTGATTCACAAGGCTATATATACACAACTAAAAAAGTTCTCTGCAGATTATATCATATAGAAATCATAGTACAGTCCATTAATTACCCTCTCTGACAAAAGGAAGGGTGAAATTTGTTATAGAATCAGACCACAAGATAGAAAGTCCCAGGCATCCATTATATAATTTAGTCCTGACATAGCACATTAAATTCTGAGAAAGGAAGACCATTTTACTGTAAAGTCAGCAAAATGCCACTGAACTAAAGCCCTGCTGCCTGCATACCACTAACCATATCTATGGTGAATAACTACTCTAACGATCGTGTTGGTATTAATGCTCTAAGAATTTCACAGTGGTTTGTGCTTTCACTTCAGCCTCACACAGGCATTTCTGTTGCTCCAGCAGACACTTTAAGCTTTGACATTTTGGTGAAATATTAAACTTCCTGTTTACACCATCATGCCTTTTCAATCTGTGACCTGGTACACCAAAGGCACACCTGTTGAATTAATGTTCCCTCCTCCTACCCCTTCCCAAATCTGTATGCCAAGCAGGGGAGCAAACATACCAGGACAGAATTTCCAGGAGCTGGCTAATGGTGAGGCTGTGGCTTTAGGCTCAACCCAGAGCTAGCAGCATTGCCTGGCCTGGGCTGTGCCACCAGGGACACAGCGTGACTCATAGGTTTTAGAAAAGAGCAATTTCTAAAGCTCAGCACTGACCACATGCCTTCAGCCAGGAAACAGAGGGACAAAACCAAAGTCCTGTCTTTTCCTTGCCTCCAAACAGGAAAGAAAGGTGAAGTTGAATTGTCCCTAAATGCATGGCAGAGCAATATGAAATTCCATATTTTTTACTGATTTCAGGGAGAAATTCAATACCATTTTGGTTATATCCCCTGGTGTCAAAGTCCTAGTGCTCAAAGATGGGATCATGAGAGATGAAGACCTGCCCTATCTCCTTTCATGGTCCAAATCAAGATGTAGCCCAGTGTCAGAAAGGGGAACACTATTTAGTTTACTGTGTGCAGTTGATTCATTTCTGCAGTGATGTCTAGTGGAATGGATTTAATGTTTTTTCCATGTTTATAAAGTGCCTGAGAACATGCTGGGTGCCTTTGGTCACCCCTTGAGCTTTTGGACTCACAGCCTTTACTATCCTAAGGCTGTATTTTCCCCCTCACAGCTGGCTGCACAGTGTGGAGCAGCTCAAACAGACTGCATTCATTTGGGTATTTACTTGATTTACTTTTTCTTACAACCTCTGATTTAAGTAAAATTATGAATAAATTAGAAAGCTACCACATGGCTTTCCCACCAGGACAGCACACATTCTCCTGCTATTTCAAATCCAGTGATCTGTTTCTATGCTATGGTTCACAGTGAGGCATCAGCATCTGACAACCGGACAGCACAAAGTACAAAGATCAAAATGAGACCCTGTGTGGGTCGGTTTTGAGAACAAATGCAGTACAGCAATGGGGACAGTACATCCTAAGACAAGAAAGAGAATATTTGTTTTCAGCATGCTATTTGCTGAGCAAGGTTTTATCCAAATCCATTAAAGAGCACAGCTAACAGCACTGCTGTGGCTATGAACACCCTTATGTGATTCTACTTCATTACGTGTTAGCCCTAAGAGGCCTCGGCAGACTAAACAAGTGCAGCTATGCTGGGGGATGAAAGGATCAGAGATCAATTTATAGGAAAAACAAACTCTCCCTGCACCTCCTCCTTCTCAGAAGCCGGTGATTAGGCACTGCTAAGGCACTTCAGCAGCGCTGCCAGCCAACATCAGCATCCTGCTCTACATCCCTCAGCGCATCCCAGGCGTCGGAATCGCAGCGACTGCAATCCGTGATTTCCCAGCAGCAGATAAGGCTCCCCTTGTTTATACCTGGCAGACTGGGGGTAAAAAGATGCTTCAGAACAGTGTTATTTGTTCTGTATCACAAAAATTTGGATGATTTGCATGAGCAAAACCTTCCTTAGCTCAAGCATCTACCCTCATAGCCTCCACATTATGTATCTTTCTTCCACCTTAGTAGGAAGAAAAGTCCGTAAGTTGGAGGTAATAGAGAAGCTGGATGTCTCAGAATAGACCTTTTTGTTCCCATACAAAAGCACACACCTTAAACCTTTGTCATGAGTTTGGAGAGTTCCCTGCTTTTTAAAGTGTTCGGTTTCTCAATGTGCTTTTTCCAACAGACAGTGTTTCTTTGTAGAGGTTTTCCTTGTTTTCTATCTAAAAAAGTTGATCTTTTCTACTTCTACTAGATAATTTTATTTTAAAATTAAAGCATCAACCTTGGCAAAAATAGAAAAGAATAGAAAAGAGAGATGCCAAATGCTAGTAAGCATCTAACTGCAGCACTCTCTGCCAATAATAAAGGTATATTTTACTTAAGAGTTCTGGGAGAGAGTTATTTTTGAAATATTTTTTTACAGCACAACCTGCAGTGAAAGCCTTCTGAATTTATCACTCCAAATTTTTTTTTACAGAGCTGTGTCTAACCAAAATTCTTAAAAACAGCTGAGTAACAAGCTATCAAGATTGTTCATGTTAACAACACACATAAAAATTCTTGACTGGATACTTGCAAGAGATGTATTCAATTTAGTAGCTTATGTTCAGTGTGGAAAAGGTAAGGTCTGTGTTATGAACCAGAGTCTTTCTTGTGCCCTCTCCTCTCATCTGCTACCTTGAGAAGAATATCCCATGAAAGTGTAAGGAAGACATATGTTATGCTCAGAATAAATTAGTTTTTCCCTTGGTAATAATCAAGGCTGGTCAGAAGAATATGTCCTATCGTCCTTTGATTTCTGGAACTTACCCAAGAAAATAACCACATATATTATCTCCAAATGCATTACACAAGATTCAGGAAAGTCTTATCAAAACCAATTGAAGATGTTCTCATGAGGCTTAAAATCTTAGTGCCAGTCCTATCCATTCAAAATCTTGTGACAGAGTTGTCATTGCTTCATACTGGAAATTGAAGAGAGCTTTGGGGCATCTCCCTTAGTCAGTGAATGTGGACAGATTCACAATAGCTGAGAGGCTGAAAAATCAGTGTTACTGGTGTATTCCATAAGCACCACATATAGTGGTGATTGACCTACTTCAGTGCTTCTGTGAATATGAATGAAGCATTCTCAAATACTTAAAATGCTGCCAAACATATCTGTGACAGGGTATATCCCTTTCATTCTGTGCCAGGATAGCAACCTTGATCCTCAGGACTTAAAAAATAACGTCCAAGACTTTTATATGCCTCCCTACAAGTCAATTTAATCTCGTCTCAACCATCACGTTTTTATCATTATTAATATTAATAATTTTTATTTTAAAATATTTACATAACAGTAATTATTTAGGAACTACAAGAGATGGGGGAATATTAGTCAGGTTGTGATGTTTACCTCTAAGTAAATATCTCTTTATAAATGAGTGTTAATACTCTAAAACATGGCTACTCAAACATGCTATGAAAACATGTTAAAATCAGTAGCTCTTCTTGCACCTATATCTCAGAGCTGCCCTTTGAAATCCTTCCTCGTGGGAAGTTATTATGCTGCAGAAACCTTCCTGAAAGCTGCTCCCACACAAGAGGAAGAGCTGAATGCGTTGTGTAACACAACAGTGCAATTACACAAAAAGCAAACAGAGACTCTGGCACTCTCCCTTGTGTTGCAGCCCCTGAGTGCTCAGTTCTGTGACGTGGGCACCCACTTGTTGCTGGTGTGTCTTGACCCCTTCCTGCTTTCAAGAGAAATACGGTTGCTGAACCAACAAACAGCCCTCGTGGAGCAGCCCTGAGGGCAGGGTTCACCATAGCTATAGCCAACGTGTCAGTCATGTGGGCTACCCAGCCAACAGTGCTTTGCCTCTGCCTTTGAACATCCAGCTTGATCCCAGAACCAAAGTTCTCTTTATGAAGCCACCACCTTTGCCAGTTTTGTTGGAAAACCTTAGCGTGTAGCTTGTAGGCAGCAGGAAAGGGGTCTTGATGTGGGGGGGTGTTTTTCCCGTCAGAATTCCTGCACTAAAATACATTAAAAGATTTTTCTAATCAATGACTTCTACCAAGATTCAGTTTGGTTTGTTGTCTGCTGAAACACAAAAAGTAGAAATATATATTTTTAGTCAAAAAAGGAACTAATTGGCTGCTTTAATGCAAAATCAAACACCTTTTATAATTGCTTTATGTACACATAAAAGTTCCCTGCTAGCTGTGCCAGTGAAGCCTGTATTTTATCTGCATCATCTGCTTCTTTTGAGATCAGAGGATTTCTGACTCAAACCTCATACTCTCTTTCTCAGTATCTCTCTGTACGTATATTACTATTTCCTCTTTCATATAATCTAACAATCTTCTGAAGATGTTATAATTGTACCTTAAGCATCTACATTATCTGAGTGGAAAAACCCTGTAAAAAATGGGGGAGGGTGGAAACATTAAATTTCAAAACCATGTTCCACAAAGCTCAGTTAATTTTTGTCTCTGAAGGTTTCTTCTTTCTCGCCTTCATATATGGGCATCTTGGTCTATTTATCTCTTCTGAAATAACACAGTGGGTTTCCATTATTGTAGCTTGTAAACACTTTAGACTCTTTGCTTATGCTTGAACACCATTAGGAGGAAACAAAGCCTTACTCTGATGCATTACTATGACTAACATCTGGAATGTGAATGCTGCATGTTTTGCCAGTTTCATTTGGTGTAATCCTAGTTGTAAATGTGCTAGATGTACACCTTTATATTTCCTTTCTTGGAAACACCAGCTTATCCTTGTTACAACTGAAGAACTAGACATTGTTTGACTCAAACATCTGTGAAGAGTTGGTCATATAAAAGATTCACAAGAGTCATTCAGTACAGTGGTACTACTAATCAACTGTTTTCTAGCTAGTCATTTTCTGTTTATCATAAGGAAAACAACTATTTACTCTATGTCCTAGTTTCTAGGCTACCATAAGAGGTTAAAATTCGGTGTTCTGTAGAGGTTGGTCACAGAGTGGCAGTGACCACAAGATGACAGCCATTCAAATAATTTATGGAGTGACCAGAGATGACTGGAGTTGAATCTAGCAAATGGTACTAGGAGGGAAAAGTAGTGCAGTGCACAGCATTAGGTTTTATTGGCTTTACAAGTCCTAGGTTCTATGCCACATGGAAGTAGGAGGGAGCAAGCCAGGTGGAATATCAAGGCATTGTCCAAGCCTGCAGGGAAGCAATTAGGAAGGCCAAAGCTCAGCTGAAGTTGAAAGTAGTAAGTGATCTGAAAGACAAGAAGGAAAGCTTCTGCAGCACATTATCAGAAAAAGTAAAGCAAAGGAAAACAGGAGCATGCTGTGGGGCTGAGGCCCTAGTGACTGCAAAAAAAGAGATAAGATACTCAGTGTTCTCTCTGCCTCAGCTTTTACTAATAAAATGTGCACATACATGGCTTCTTAAGCCTTGTGAAAAACCTCAGGAGTGAAGCATGACAGAAAGGTAGTGACCACTTTAACAAATTGGACATTGATGGGATGGGATACTGCAAGTGCCAATGGTGCCAATGTCATTGCAAGGTCACTCTCTACCACCTTCAGAAGGTTATGGCACTCAGAAGAAGTTCCTCATACTTGGAATAAGGCCAACACCACACATCCATTTCACAAGGACAAGGAGGAGAATCTGAAGAACAAGAGAAGAGTCATGCTAACCTTGGGTTTTAGGAAAGCAGTGGGACCAAAGTCTCCTGTAAGATATACCCAAAACCACAGATACAACCACAAAGTGAGTGGGAACAGCCAGCATGGATTTACCAGGGGCAGCTCATACCTGGCCCACACCAGAAGGACTGAATGCCCTGTATGCAGTATTGTGTAGGTGTGGTCATACTGCTGTGCACTGAGGGTTGAAGCACTTGGCACCATTTCAGGTAAATGGACAGTGCTCCAGGGTACAGTGTCTATAAAACAGTGACTGCCTTAGACTTCCTTGACTCATAGTCAACTGGAACTGTGAAGGACAGTCATTCTGATCTGTATCTATGGCTACTTGTCTGGCAAACCCTATAAAACATGATTTAGAAAATTGTTCAAAATGGGGCTGGTACTTGATTGTGCTTTGTTTAGCTTCTTAGGTTTTGTTTTATAGGAGTTGTAGATTGGTTCTGCATCTTTGGTAAATTTATTCTAGTTTTTGTAATGTGGTATGTCCAGGTAAAGCAACAACATCTAAGTGCTTCACATATCTATACTCAATATGGTTTACAGTTGTGATCCCCATACATTTTCAAATGTGTGTAATAGGCTTCACATCCACACCTGGATTAATTGTTCTGCAGTGAAGTTGAAGAGGCTAAACCCAGCCTTGCCATCTGCTGGCGGTACCCAAAAAAAAAAAGAGGGAATTTTACACTTTTAAGCAAAATAAAAGGGAAAGGCTGAGATGGCTGTTCCTTCCCCTGCAAAGACTTCCTTTGTAGGTCTTTTCAGCTTGGGTGTCTCCAGCTGGTTCACGCACCTTAGCAGGTACTCACAGTTCCTCATTCATACCCTACTGATGTACTTGTGCCCCTACAGTCCTGGTCTTATGATTAAATGCTCTGGCAAGATGTACAGCTGGAGAGCTGCTGGAAAGCCTGGAAACACATGGCTGTTTTCCACTAGCCTTTGGAAATTTTTTCTTTATTTAGTGAAAGTCAATTACTTTGGCATTTTCACATTTTTATTCAATGTTTTGTAACTCGTCTTTTCTTATCAACAGTCACTTTCCAAATCTGTTATTACAAATTTGTAGATACTGGTTAATGCAAAATGCAGTTAGAAAAATCTTCAGACGTATCTTAAACAATTCCTGACTTATGAAATGGATTAGCTCTATTATACATTATGAAATCTAACACCTTTCTGGCTCTCCAAATGATGAAACAAGACTGTTATATTTAGTATATTCATATGGTTGTGCCCAAAATATTTCTGTAGAAATTAGGGAACGATTTGCAATAATATCAATACTCTAAATGCAATAATACATTATAATCTTCCATTTCTAGACCTTCGTCCCTGCCCAGCACGCCACAGCAAATTACAATCGATACAAAGCTAAACTTAGCACTGTTATGTCTGCCAAGTGATGGCCAGATGCAGGGGCAGACCTATCCAATTTAGGGACTCTCCATTCTAGTGATACAACTCTGTGTGTGTTCATCCTTTGCATTCCTGCAGGAGCAGCTCAAAACAGACCTGTCAGCTGACTCAGCCCTGCTGTTCCTTGATGCCAAGGAGAGTTTTGTCACTGATTTCAAAGGGGACATGCTTGAAGCTTAAAATAAGAGTGGAGAAAAAAATTCAAGGTTGAGTTTTCTGAGAAACAGCAAAGAAAATTCTATTCTCAGAACACAAAGTTATTAGGTATGTAACCACAAATTCCTAAGGGGATGAAAAATCAGAGGGATTGGGTCCTCTCTGAAGAAATTCCTGTACCAGAATCTGATATGACTAATTCTGCTAGTGTCAAGATCTCAGAGACATGTTTTTCAGGGTGACTTAGAAAAACTGCCAGTTCATGACACAAATGAATAAAACCCATAGAAATTTGCTGTTTCCTAATGGCTATGCCCTAGAGGCCTTGTCTGTACAATTAACTAGTGCAAGTCAGTATAATTTTTGAAGCCAATAAAGTCCATAAAGATTTATACTAGCTAAGGATTAGGCTTATGATCAGTAGCACCTAAGAGACATTCGTTTTAAAAATGCCAAAAAAAGATTTAATATTTTGAGTTACTGAAGTGGCTTTTCCATTTTTCTGCAAGAAACTTTAGAATAGGGAGAGAGTAACTGAAACCTCCCTTGCCATATCCCTTACATGAGATTACAGTGTCTTTGTCTATCATAGGTGTCACTGCTACTCCACCACAGAAATTCAGGATTCATTCCCCTTCAAAAACAAGCCTTATCCAGCAGGGTGCTTCCACTACCCAAAATGATAGTGTCTTTTACTAATTGAGTCACTATACTGAAGAAACCAATACAATGACTATAAAAAGGGGTCTTTTTTATACTGAGCAGAGCTAGCAAAGGTAAGAAACATGACAGCAGCATTCATAAATGTCTAAAGGCACTGAAGAGCTTTATCAGTGAAATCAGTTAACAAATGACATAGTACATAACTCTGAAGATGTAAAGCATGCAGTTCCTTTTCCAAGCCAGGCTCATAAAACATGGAATTGCTGAGTGATATTTCTTCACTGTTTAAAGGACAATGGCATGGAGCTCTGCTGTCCTTAGAAGCACAGTAAGAATAGATGTGTGTAGAAAAGGAGCAAAGCTGCTCTCCTGTGTGGTGAACTGTACCCTTAGGCTATTGACATTACCAGAGGACTACTGAGCACCTGAGCTTCTGAAGGAAGGACAGAGAGGAAAACTTTTTTTTATTAAATTCTGTAGAAAAAAAAAAGGAATTGGGACTTATCTTTCTCTGTCCTGACTTCACAGGTGCATTTATATGCAATGAGAGGAAAGAATGAGGATAATGTGCCTAAATTCATTTAGCAGTCCTTCAAACCATTTTTTACATCTAGAAGTAATTTTACAAAGTCCTATGCAATAGCAGCAAACCACTAGAGTAGGATCATGATTTCTTTGTTGGAAAGTGTTGGTTGCAACCCCTTTAACAGATTCAGCACCTTGCAACGTTCAGGCCCAGTGTTAACATGAATTGTGAATGAAAATATTGACTTAGCTCCAAAATGTTTCCAGTTGCATTGGAGAAGGATGTCTTATAGCCACCAAAAGAAATCCTGTGAGAGCCAGGAAGCAGTTTTGATAAATTAGCAAAGTCAGTTTATAGCATTTCTGTTTTAACTTGAAAAAGGTTTGCTGCCATATGCATTTGTACTTTGGCAATGCTTGCTGACAGAACAGAGGCTGTCTTGGCATATTACTTGTCAGAGCAAAATGGATTTGGCTGTCATTTCCATAATAAGTATAATTCATATTGCAATGTCTAAAAAACATATGGAAAAGGAGGGATGTCAATAGGAGATGAATTTGCCTTAAAAGAGCTTGTAGAGGACTCACAATTAAATAGGTACAGGGGCAGATGAAGTTATAATACAAAAAACTCCTCCTCCCATCATAATGATATTTCTTTTGTGTTCAATTAATGAATGAGCTAACTAAGTATGCTACTTCAAATATGTAGGGCCCAGTTTACCCATTCTTGCAAAGCTCATACCCATGTAATGCAATTAACCTAAGCAATTCATATCAAAGACAGAGCTATAAAAAATGAATAGCAGAGGCTTCTGTGCAGATAAGACATGACTTTTATTTATCCCTAGTGTGTGCAAGCAGTATTTTGCCAGTGGTTTCAGCCAGTCTGTCCAGTAGCTATTGTTAAGAAAACATCAAAGCCAACTTTATACAACCTGCTTCTGACTAGAGGTGGGAAGCTGATTCTTCATACTATGCAGCTCAGGTTTGTTCTGCTCCCACATAAAATTGAGGAAGAATAAAGTGAACAACGTATGAAAGAGTTCTCACCTGCTTACAATGTACTACGTAGACAAACTTCTGATATAAGGAAGTATATTTGTCCCTTTGTATAATTTATAGTGGCTTACAGATACAAATCTCTTTTATATTTGTGTCAACAACTGGTGTTAATTGTTATACTGATACAAATAATTGCACTGATACAAAGAGCCTAAGACCATAATCCCACAGCTGGCAGCAGCATGGAGCCAGGCTTGTACAAGTTTTGAGTGAAGCAGACCCTATTGCAAAATGCCCTTGCATATAGTTGAGAGCCATGTTTTTCTGCCACTATAAACAAAATAGGGTATAAATGAGAATCAGGCCCACACATACAGATACAAATTTACAATTTCTTCATTGTCTTTACTGCTTCTGCTCTTTAATCTAACAGGTTTTGCAATGTGCAAGGATTTATAATACAAAGAAATGGGGACAGATGATGTTCCATAGTGCTGATGTCTGGCATACTAAGATTATGTATTTCAATAAAACAGCATAGCTGGTTTTCAAAAGGCACAAGTAGATAAATAAAATGTGATCCCTATATCCCAACCACCAAACGTTAGAAATGTTATTCAGCTTTTACACACAGGCTAGAAATCAAACAAGTTGGACTTGTGCTATAACTGTGCTATAAATTCTTTCATTTTTACATTTATACACAAACATGATAAGTACAAGGGGCAGTTGAAGGAAAGAAAATGAATCACATTTCAGAAGTGTGTGAATTAGAAAACTTGGGTCCACCTTCAGAAGTGAATGAATCTCTTGAACACACATCACCTACCTGCTGTGCAAGCTAATTATGTCTTTAAGGGTCTTCATGATAGTGTTTCCATTGCTAAAGACACAGAGGAGTACTTGGAAGAATTTTTAAAATGCCTCGGTATGAAAATCTCTTAACATTGTCAACATTTAAATCCCTTTAAAGATCTGATTCATGCTGCCCAAGTCACTTCAGGAGTTGCAACACACTCCAAAATAATGTAGGGCTTTTTCTATAACAGGTTTTGTAACCTTTAGTTTTCAGCCGTTACTTCTAAGTTCCCTGTAAAACATAAAGGAATAAATGTTACAGCAGCCTGCTCAGTTCCATCAAGCTGTCCAAGCCATAGTTTATGTCAAGGAAAAAGTAAAATTAAGGTCTGGCTGCCTGAGTACTTTGGTGTATGATTCTAGGACAGTGGGAGTTGATGATCTCCACTCCAATCCTCAGATATTGGCCCTTTCTTTGGATTAAGTATCTAATTCCCCTCTGCACATTCAGAGCAACCATTTCACAATTCCACTACTTGTGCACAGAGGCAACCTCGGTGTTCCCTCAGTTCCTTTCTCTCACTCAATTAGCACAGTGCAGCTGAATGAAAGAATAATTGGACAGTTACAAACAGAAATGAAGAATGTCAGCATAGTCTAACCAGGTAGAGATGAATAACATGAAAAGATTTTTCAAGAGAGCATCATATTAGAAAAAGAAATTTTGTGAAACTCAAATTTTCATGCTAAGGTGGAACATAAATACTGTTCAAGTTGTTGATGTTTCTGTGCAGCAAAAACTGTAGGTTTTGATCAGGTTATTAAGACCTTATTTTTAAGGCCTGTCCTCTGAAAGCAGGATTATATTTTGCAAAAGCATCGTGTAGAAGGTGAATAGGAACCACTCATTGATTTGTAAAAGCCACATTTGTCCTGCAACACCTTAATGGTGTTTGAAGGCTTCCGTGCAGGCTCTGGAACTGTCTAATCCTCATTAATATGTAAAAACTTTTATTCCAGAGATATATTATTTCAGGTCAGAAAAAAAATCTACCAAATAAGAAAAATAATTATTTAAAAATAGGTATCTTAAAAACCTTGAAATCTGAAATCTTTCTTAAAAACAGAAGAACTAGAGAACTAAAAGTATTGAGGATAATGCTTTGCAGTGTGTTAGAGCAAATTAGCTTTCATTTTGCATAAATATACAATATGTAAGTTTTATACTTGATTTTATAACATTCAGCAAAGGGACTACTTATAATTTTGACATTCTATAGAATAACAGTGGCAAGAAGAAATAATAAAAACTATCTGATGGTTGCTGCAAGTGGATATTCACTTCATAAATGCCACAAATATTAAAAACAGAAATGCTTGCAGAACTTTCACACAGTCTTGAATCAAAAGCCACTGCAATGAAAATTGATGCTCTGCTTGCTCTTCTGATTTTGTTTATCTACATTGTAAAGCAGTGTTAACCACCATCCTAGGTGTACACACTCCTTACTGAGTGGAAAAAGAGTATTAATTTGAGCTAGTCATACTACCAGTAGGAGGCTTGATATTCACTGCTATCAAAATTTCAGCTTCACAAAAAAATGTAACTCCTGTGCCTGTGTGTGAAATTAGCACATGTATCCAATTTTAGTAATTTAAAAACTTTAATCTCCTTTGATGAATGCAAAATAAATCAGTATGATTATCACAATGATGGTGTGTAAGAAAAAGCAGTCTTCATAGTCAATATATCTGACAAAACATGATCTCCTCTACAAGATAACTTTATTTTACATCTAATGACTCTCAGTCTTAGGACTTGTGCAAAATCTGCAAAAGCCTACAGCAACTTCTCCAGTTCCCAGTGACCAGCAATGGACTGAGGTGCAAAGACAACTCTTCATCAACTTGCTGTACCTCAAATACTTCCAAGTGTTTGGCTGATACCTGCCAGCTCCTGTGCCAAAATTCCCTGCTCCCAATACCAGGCCATTTTGCTCTTTTCTTCCCCTCCTTTTTAGTGCAAGAAGGAGGAACAAACGCAGAAGAGATGAGTTATCTGCAGACCAGTTCTTGTTAGATCTCTGCATTGCAAATTAATTGTTTTGGTGCAGCCATGCACTGTTAAATAGAACAGGACAGCAGCCTGAGGTCAGTCTTCAAATTGAGGTCAATTGCACTCCTGTGGGGCAACCTGAGGTCAGTCTCAAAAGTGACTTTAAAATATCCATACTGGCTCACTCATGGTACAAGAAAAATTCTTTTTTTTGCCTCCCAGCCATCCAGTTTATTTTACTTTTAAAAAAAAATCAGATCTTCGATATTTCTTGGAATCAGTAATATTTTTTCACTGTCATGACCAACATTAATGCTGAGAAAATAACTTAGATTAGACACAAGTCAATTACAGAAGAGTAAGTTTTAATATTGCCAGTCACAGCAGCCTTCTGGGGTTTTTCCTTAGTAAATTAAAAGGCTTTTCTTTTCATCTAGAACCATCTTATCACTCATTTCAGTATCAGAAAAACACTCTGAAGATAATAGCAAGAGATTCTTTTAAAGTAAAATATATCTAGTTTAATTTCATCTCCATTTTAAGAGGGAGGATTGTTCTATATTATTAGTTATTTGGGTTCCTGTTTTTCCATGCACACACAAGTGATAATAGCAACATTAATATAAGGTGAATTGCCTGACAATTGTGATTTCACTTACTATGCTCAACTAAGACTGTCCCAAAATAAAGACTGTTCTTTACAGCTGTGCCTCTTACATTGCTTGTGTTTTGTATCATGTTTGTTTGTAAACTGGCAATTCACTCCTGCCCTGTCTCCTAACTCTTTATTCCCAGGCTCCACACTTTCTTCAGGATTTGGAAACGTTCATCATTTTGATTATGGTACCCATTTTCTCAGCAAGTAATTTACTATCTTCCTTTAAGAATCAGGATACTGTTTCAGGGGTAACTTCTAACATTTAAGGCACTTAAGGTGCCAGGTCCAATTTACTTACTGCTAATGATTGATGTCTACTTTCTCTCTTGACTTAAAACTTAAGTCTGGATTCCTCTGTGTCTGTTCCCAATCTGCCTTGGGTATAGTGTGGATGTGAGCATTTCTAAAATGCAGTAGTACCCCTAAACAGACCCCCAGTTCTCATTGTATTTCATTCAAATGGAGAAATTCAAAATGCTTTCATCAGCCTTATTATCTCTGACTGTGTGGGTTTCATTTCTCAGCTTCAGTTCATTTTCAAAATATCTAATGAGGCATTGATTTTGCAAGCCTGTTTTGTAACAGTCCCAGGATGCTGTAATCAGACATTCTTCTATCTCCTATAATCAGGAGGGAGGATATGACCTAATTCAGCTTCTTTGCATTATGCATTATGATACCTGACCACATACCTGTTGCCAATTCACAGCAAGATAAGGTGCCAGAGCTGTGGTGCAGCTGTGGAGCAGGGTCCTGCCAGCCTGGTTCTGCTTCCAGCAGATCATGCCAGGGTAGAGGAACCCCAGGCAGAGTGTCACACCTTGGGGACACAGCCTGCCTCTCCCACAGCATCCACTCCCCTCTGGAGTCCTCAGCAAGGGTCAGTCCTACACCTGATGTAGATTTTCTCTCACCCACAGCACAAATCTCTTCCAAGTGCTTCCCCAGTGTTCTCTTGAGGCTTCTGAGGCACACAGCATTGTTCAGTGAGGAGCTTTACAGGTCTGTTACCTACAAGTGAAAACATGTCATGACCCCTGGATTTCTGTACAGGAAGGGACAGTGAGCATTCAATTCATGAACTTACATGCATTCATGAACTTTAAAGATGCCTCTTCCCTCACATATAGGTCCTCTCTTTTCCAGAAGATCACCCTGTTTCACCTTTCCTGGTACAGACACCGCCACAGGACACTTATCACTCATAATTCCCTTCTTCAGATTTTTCTCTGTCTTACCACACCCGTCTGGAACAAGAGTACGAGAATGGTACAGAGTACTCAGGGTGCAGTTGGACACAGCTACAGAACCATAGTGTTGTTTTCCTGTTTGCTTTTCATTCCTTTTCCGATTTCACCTTAAAATCCATTCTTTTTCTCTGACAGCTTGCTGAGCAGTAGAGCTGATGTTTTTCTGGAGTTCCCTGTGACAAGACCCAAGGTCTCACTCACTCTTGAGTAATAATAGGCATGTCAGAGGACATTATTTAGTATGCAAATTTAGGATTATTATTTCCCATCTGCACCACTTTATCTATATAGAATTTTAACTTCCATCTTGCTTGCTAGTCTCATAAGGCCATTCTGCAATTTTTTAGAGTCAGCCTGGAGGCTGACTCCCCCAGCTCAGCTATTTTTGTCACCTCGCTGTTTGCTGTGCTTTCCAGGTCACTTACAGGCATGTTGTATAGCACAGTTCTTAGAAGAGCCCTCTTTTCATCCTTGAAAACCAAACATTTAGTCCTGCCTTCTGTTTATGGTTCTGTGATTAGTATCCATCCAAGCTAGGACCTTGTCTCTTATGCCATGACAATTTTGTTCTTTAAAATCCTGTGGTGAGGGACTTCGTCAAAAAGCTCCTGAAAATTCAGGGTCATCCTTAATGATTTGCTCATTGTCTCCTCAAGAGCCTTCCATTGTGTTTAAAAGCCAGAAATAGCCTTTATAGAAACTATGTTTTGTCTTTCCCGTAATTCATTCTGATTTCCACTAATTCCATCTTTTATCATGTCTTCTGTTAATTTAGCAAGTGCAGGCATCAGGCTCACAGGGTTGGAGATCTTCCCTAGAAACCTCTTTAAAATTTTGTGCCACATTTATCATTCTCCCCTTCTCAAAAATGAGTGAAACCTTAAGGGAAAGTTTGCACACTACCATCAATGATTCAACTATTTCATCTTTTAATTCTCTTAAGACTCTTGGGTGAATATCATACAGTCTCAGTGATTTCTCAGTGTTTATTCTATCTCTTTATTGAATTACTTCTGCCGTAGTTTCTAATGTTTCAGGCAATCTCTTGCTGAGTCCTCTCAAAGGGTTTGGGAATACCCTCTTCCTACAGTGAATACCAGAGCAAAACACTTATTTGCCACAGCCTTGTCCTTGCTGAGCTCTCCTCGAATAACCCCATCACCAGCTGACCTGCAGAGCTGGCAGTGTTTCCTTCTTCTCTGCTGGGAGAAGGATTTAGACCTCCCTTGATGTAGAGTGAAGTTTTGCCTATAGGGCCTATGCACATCTGCTGTAAAAAGTGGTTACTTGGGCAAGGATTTCAGGAAGAGAAAGGTGGTCTCAAGTTAAGACAATGGAACAATGGTCTGGAAAGCTGGATTTATGTCACTGTCATACAAACTGGGCAAGTGATTTATTTAAGTCTTCTGTTTATGTTATTTGTTCACTCCTGATTTCTCGAGTGACTGATTCGATAACTCTCGAATACAAGCAGTGCAGTGCAATTTAGGACACTTAAAGTAGCACACCAAAAATTCAGAACTCATAACCTCAAATCTTAGAGGACTGGGGGGATTATTTTCAACTCTCTCTGTCTCAGTTCAGCACTTGCAAAATGGAATAATGCTGCTCCTCACCTCAGAGGGGTTTTGTGCATATAAATTCATTAAAGTTTGTAAAATGTTCAGGTGCTATAGCAACAGGCACCACAGAAAAACCTGGAAGGGACATAGTAATTATCTTCATAGCAAGGTTTGGATACTGTGCAGTAAATAAGGCATGGGGGACATATTGAGCAATGGGAAGAGAACTAAAATTGAATATTTGCTTTTCAGTTAAGCTCCTTCTGTCCTATGCACAGACTGAAGCACAAATAGTTTAGAACAAAATTCAAATGTGACTGTGTAATTAGACAATGTCATAATGCTCACATCCACTGGGGCTCATTTAAGGCCATACAAGGCAATTCTTAGGGTTTGGCAAAGATACCAGCCATTAAAAATAGGGTTTTACATTAGATAAAAGGTCAGGAAACTGTAATGAAAGGCAGTCCAATTCTCTTCTGCTACTCCACTGAATTGCAATTTGGAAGGGTAATAAATATTGCATACAATTTTCAAAAGTACTTTAGAGATTTGAGAGCCTAAACTCTACGAGTGTCATCATAAACCTGAGCTGCTATTACTCCAGCTAGAGGAAACTCTGCTCGTTCCAGAAATGGATGCATTAGGATGATATGTCAGCATGGCACTCCATGCAGAGAGAAACACCATGAGAGGAAGCACGTAAGAAATTGTCTTTAGACAATGTGTTTGCACTGGTATCCTTGCATACTGAGCAACTGAATGTGGACAAGTAAGATATCGACACACATTTGATTAATACGATTGAGTTTGACAGAATTTGGTGCTGATTTACAGCCAACTTTTGCTAACTTTACTCAAAATGATTCTCAGACTACTCCAACAGCTTTCCTGCTGTAATTGGTGGGGTTGAAATTCAGTGTAAGGGGTTCACACTCTCTACATTACAGAGAGAGAAGAATAGAGAGGAGTGAGCATACAGGGGAATTACAAGGAATTAGATTCTTTAATTGTCTTATTTAACTAAATTGAGCAAATTCTTTCTCAAAAACTGAGAAACTGTTAGAACATTAAATTGCATACAGACAAGTAAAATTTCTTTGTTTTAAAGTCTTGTATGAAATGTCTATTTATATGTATGATGCTGTGGTTGACAGTAAAGACTCCATCGATTACCACAAGGCCTAACTTTCACCCATAAACAACTTAATCTACCTTGAAATTATGAACTCAGCTGACCCTGCCAAAATTTCATTATGGAGTCCAAGGAAGAGAGGTATTTTGAGACTGTAGGATGCAGCAACTTTTGCTAGCAATCTGAGCAGCAGACATAATTTGTATTTTTGAGAATGTTTGCTCTATTATTTTTATTACATCATTGTTAAACCTTCTATTTATTCTATAAATAATAATTTTTTATTTGACAGGATTACCCTTATGATTTATTTATTTTTGTTATTGCATTGTTAATTATTTAATGTTTAAGACTTTAGAAACCTACAGCAAGTAGAAAAAAACTGATCATCATAGTAAACATCATTAGAGTTCTGAAATCCACTTTTTTTTTTCTATAGGACTGCATTTGTTCTGCTAGCATGCACATATAGTTGATTTTTATGGCAGAATCCGATTTGGGCATTCATTATTGACACACACACAATCATTTTAAGTGCAGTTAAGTACACCATCTGCCTTTTCTTTCTGCCTATGCCTGTGTAGCCATACACAGTGATCTGCTATTCCAGGAGTGTCTGGTGTCTGTTATAGCTGCACCAGTTGCACTACAATCAGCTGAGTAGGCATTTCCCTTATGAACCCTGATTTTCAATGTTTAACAACTAATTTGAAATTGCATAAAGCTCAAACATAGCATGCACATTTGCAAACCAGATGTGTTTCTGTTTGTTCTTTTACTTTTAAATGCCAAAAATGGCAGGGTTTAAAGAGTCCATCCAAATAATATAACATTTACAATCAGCAAAGCAGATCTGCTCTCAGTTTGGGGATGTGGTGGAAAGATGTTTGGAAGTGGGTCTTACTTAGCCTTTTGGTCATTATTTGTATATCTCTTTCCTTAGCTAACTGCTACCAGCACACAGCAGGAACTGCAAGCCACATTTAATGAAGGGGCTTGAGCATGTCTATGACAAACCACCGGCATTTGGCATAGAGGGAAATTGTTCTGATTTACCCAGCAGCTAGACAGGCTGGATTCTATTAATCCCAGGGTAGAAGTTAAAACAGTCTTTATGTTTCTCTCTGAATCTGAGAAACCTAAGGAGAGAGATAGAGAAGCCCTCCAGAGACAAATTCTGTGAAAGAGTTCAAATTCATAAGAAGATGTAAAAAGGAAAGAAGGAGAAGAGGAGGGAATGAATTAAAAACATTTTCATTTAAACACAGTTTGCCAGTTTTTCTGACCATCTGAGCTTTATGATGGGAAGATCCAGTGCAGTGACTTCTCTAAATTAGGGGCTCCAAACCTACCAAACCTCTACTGAAGAATTATCAGTCATATCCCGCCTTCATCTGCAAGTTCCCAAGGCATTTATTTTCCCAGGTACTCCTGTAAGTGCTTATCCTGGGGCAATGAATGCTTATTTCCCATCAAATACTCCACTGCAATCCAAGGCACCAGGTACACCTCATGTCTCCTCAGGAAGTCCTGTTTGCAAACCAGTCTGCTGGTTAAAGCACTCAGCACTCAGTCAGGTTCCTGTGCGCAGCACCTGCGGGGAGCGCAGCCCACACCACCTCTGGTAAGTGTGATACAGAGTTTTCAGCCAAATCCTGAAGTTCTAAAAGAATTTCAAGTGGCTTCTTTGCACATTCCCCACTAATTAGAGAGACGTGTGTTTGAGCCATTTCATGCTGAGGAAGGTATTGAGCCTGGGTGTCTCGCTTCCTCAGCGAGTGCTCGATCTCCAACAGGAATTGAGGAAACCACCTCTCCCTGCCTGAACATTAAAAGAGAAGAGAGAGCTGGGTCAATTCTTTGAAGAAATAGTTACAGAAGACTGCTCTCAGGAGAGGATTCCAGATTTATGATCCCCAGTGCAAGAAAGCACTTGCCCATTACTTGGAGTGAAGCAGTGGGTGCCAGAGGAGGGAAGGGGTCACACTCCCAGTGTCACCTCCTACCTGCTCCAGTTTGATATGATCAAGAACAATAAGAAATTCAGATCAATATGAGGGGCGGTCAGGTTCTACTCAGAAGTTAGGCACTATCATCTGTAGGTATTTTTATTACTGAAAATAGTTAATTTTTCAGTTTCATGCTATTTTCCCCTTCACCCTCTGGCTCCAGTGCGATGCTGTTGCATCTTCAGTCAAGGGCAGCAGACCCAGCTGCTGGCCTGGTTCCTACAAAGAGGACCAATGCTGGGTGATTTGTTGTGAGATTTGTGGGTCACCAGAGTTTACACTGGTACACAATATTATAGGTCTCACATCTGAGGCAGTACCTTAATGTAAGATGAAAAGTGAACGAAGAAAAAATTTCCTGAAAATGTATCTTCAGCAGGGGAGAATATAAGCATGTGATTAATCTTAAACACATTATAGTTGTAATGAAGTCAGTAGGGCTACTCATTGACATGAAATTAATATATAGAGTCTTCATAGGATGAGATTATATATATGAAGAAAATTGCTTTCTCATCTCATTTCATGGGCATCCGGGACCAGTTCTTGCTCTTGTGATGGCTTCTTCTCACATCAGCTGTTCAGCCAACCTCTTACTTTCCAGCTGGTCTGCTTAGGCCATTCTATAATCTCTTGTGCTCCCCCTCCATGCATGCCCAGGTGCCACAAGGGTTCTTTTTAATTTCTATATTGGTCACATATTTCTTCTAAAAAATTATTCAGAGAGATTGTTAATAGTTCTTGACATTGGCATAAAAACAAATGAAGAAAAAGCAGCAACCTAGTTCATACATGTTAACTTAGGTCAGAAGTAAGAAAGGGGGAGGTGAGTTCAGACTCCAGTGAGCCACTCTCTAGCCTCTTTGCTTTATGAGTCTGGATTCTTTTAATTTTATTTATGGACTAATCTTTATCAATATAATCAGTATTGGCTCCTTAAGGACATAGCCATTACTCACATGAGACTTAACTACTGTATAATGGAGTGTGGGTGCTTAGGGGGAGAGTGGGAGCTGTACAGGGATGTCTCCTCATTGTGTAACTCAGCACTGAGCATGTCAAGCAGAGGCCTGAGGAAAACACAGATTGTGGAAATCAGGAGAAATTAAAAAAGTGAGAGCAAACAAAAGCAGCTGAGATGTAGGAAATCTGAAAAAGGTATCATAAAAGATGGATGGAAAAATTACTTAATATTGTTGCCTGCCTTAAGTCTTCCACCACCGTGGTGACTGCTATAAATCCCACCCTTGGAGCCTAACTGCACTGTTTAGTCTACAAGGAACATCGATGCCTATTACCAGGAATTCTGCTCCTTCATGCTGGAATTCTGGCTGTTGTACAACTAAGCCTTGCACTTTGTCAAGTAGCCAGAGACTTTCCTAATACAGAGAAAAAACTGTGCTACAAATGACACAAACATTGAAACATGATCAGCATTGTTAGAAATGTTAGGATACCTCCTGCAATGAAAAGTAAAATCTATATTTATATCCCGATCATATAAGTGAGCAATTTCTGATATTTTTGACTAATTTTGCAGAGAGAATTTCTGAGATAGATATATATATATCAGATCAGATTTTCATTGGAAAATTAATAAATTTTGAAGTTGTTACCTGGTCTATTTAGAAACAATTAAAAAATATTTTGGAAAAGCAGTGTGAAAATTTAACAGTAGTGTGAAAACTGTGTCTGGAAAAGGTACATGTGGGCTTTTAGTCACAATCTGGTAAGGAAATCAAGATACATCCCAATTCCTTCTCCAGCTGCCAACCACTCCTTAGCTAATTTTCAAAAGTCTTTGCAATACAAAAAATTGTGTGATAAAAGTACACATTTCTGGGCTGCAGTAACATCTCTCCTTGAAAATTGCATTACTTATTCATGTCTATCTTTTCACAATAAAGAAGGAAAAAGTAGATGGTCATAACAATATACTTTAGAGAGAGGAATTATTTGTTCCTCACATGGAAATACTGTTTTCTTTTGAATTGGTTTGAGCGAAAGGCAGCAACAAGACTACTTAGCATGGTAAAAAGTCGCCTACCTATGTTTATTTTCTTTTCAAAACATTTATTTTTAAAATTTTATGAACAGTTTAAAACTGTTTTAGACACATAAGTTAACAATTTCAGCAAATAAAATATTATTATGATGTACTCACCTACAGACCTCACTTTATCAGTTTCTGTAATGCCCCACATTCCAACCATTTCTTTGTAGGATTAGACTGCAAAATGGATATCATTAAAATATGTGAAGAGCATAAATGTTCTCAAGGAAAATATAGTTCTCACTATGAAATACTCCTTGCATTACTGTGAATCATTTGGGCCCATTAGGTTGTACCTCTACTTCACAACTACTGGAACAATACAAAAAACTACAGCTAAAGAGGACTCAAGCTGACAATGAAAAAAAACCCAGAACTTTTGGAGAGGTAGCAAATAGAGCCCAATGTGCTGTTAGTGTGCCATACTATTCCATGTACAATAATTCCTAAAACACTGTCCACACTGAGGCCTGATAGCAATTGCTGAAGCAATTGTATCCTTGTCTCCAGATTTCAGCACTGTTCCCCTGAAAATGTTATTAGGTCTGAAAGTACATAAAAAGAAGGAATTCAGGGTTTTTAAAAATAAATAGGAAAGCTTTATTATTATGGTGTGTAATAAATAAATAAGACCAAGATCCAGTTGTCACAGGTTCTACACCCATATGTAACAAGACTCCAAACTTTATTTACCTGCAGTTGGACCCATGTCTAATTCTCCACCAAAAGGATTGTTTTCATTTCCAATTTAGTTCCAATCAGGTGAGAACACACATATTTTCTGTGAACATCAACTTGGATTTCATCACGTTGGTTTCACACATGTGCACAGGTTTTCAGCTGAGCTCACACAGACACAGTAGCAGATAAGCTTAGCCCTGAGATCAACGAGAGAAAACTCATGTTGAGTATTACAGGAGAGCCAAAGGAGGCAGCTCTCAGATTTGCTAATATAATACTGTGTATCAGAAATGGGATTCAAAGGGTGCTGTGTGTCCAGTCACTTCAGGAGCAGAACGGGATACTCTGCTCTCTGTTCTCAATTAAAAAAAGCTCATTTGTCAAATGAATTGCTTTTCCACTGTATACTTGAGGACTGAGACAGAAGCAATGAAATATTCACGGAAAGGCAGACAACTCATGAAAAGTCTTTTTCTTTAGGATCCTGCAGTCCATTCTGGAAAGGAGCAAGAAATGTAAACCATGCTATTGTGTGGTTCCTGTGTAAATTACCTCTATGGGAATCCAAAATAGAGCAGATTTATGCTAACAACAGGCTGAGGGAGATTACTTGCAAACAACAAAGGCAGCCTGGCCAGCAGTTTAGGCCTTCTCTTGTTAAGAAAATTTTCCCATCTGTAACTAAATCAATTAGTTATACCAGTGCAAACCCCTGATAGAGACATGCTGTACCAGCATGAATTGGGGCTTAAAGCCATTTAGGTTAATTCAATAAATCCTTGTCAGCATTGCTTTGAAGCAAAGGATGCCATAGAAGCAAAAGTTTATTTGGGGTAAAGAGACTGACTGACATGTAGGTAGGTACCAAGCTGTCATTCTTCTGGCTACAAGCATGCAGCTGAGTGAATATATGTGGCAGGTTGGATTTGGATCTCATCTCAAGCCTATGTAATGAAGAATGACACTTTTTCCCTTGCAGCCTTTTCTATTCAATAACTGCTCTTTAACTAATTTTCAAATGCTTTAATCATGAGATGCAACAAGACAATTACACATGCTGACCCTCAGCACCCCATGCCTCCTGGAATGACACTAGACTGTCATCTTCCTCTCCAGCTCTGTCCTCCCAGCCCTCCCCATTTCCACGTGGCATGGTGGCCAAGTCTACCACTTTCTATCTCATCTGCAGGAGCACAGTGTCTGAGGAAATTGTCTGGGACTGCAATCCCCAGAAATGCTACGTGAGCTAACAGCTTGCATATTCAGAGGTGTGCTCTGGGGAGGTCATCAGTGCTGCTACAAGAAGAAAGAGCAGCTACAGCAAGGCGTGCTGCTGTCTCCCCCTCATTAGTGCTGACACTGGTCACTAGCTGGGGCTGGGAGAGAGGCAGCAGGGTGTTGGAATCAGATCAAGAGATCTCATTTTCTCCAAGCTCCATTGTTTTTCCTCCCCAGCTGTAGAAGAGAGTTTGTTTAAATTGACTGCTTTTCCAGGTTTCCTAAACACCTGATGTTCAAGGGAAAAAATAATTTAGACATTAACAGATTATAGAAAATTATTGCATCAATATTTACCTGTGTCACCTATAAACCATATACTAAACATTTCATGTGGTTCTCACAAAGTCAGTTCTTGTTCCCTGGACTTCATAAAACAATGTCTGCAGATATATGTCTTTGAAAGCAAAAAATTCTTCTAAATTTTTAAATCACAAATGCTCTTGTTCGGTGTGTGTTATAGGCCAGTCCTCTGCATGCTGCCTACATCAGATACTTGCTACTGCCCAGGAACACAGGACTGAAAGCCTCCTAAGACACCATTCATGTCCCTGCTATTACAGGTTTCATATCAAACAATTTTTCATAGCAAATCAACCTCCAGTCTGACAATAAACCATTTTTTGTCCCACCAGTCAGATGGTTCTGGAATAAAGCTCCCCAGCTTACTGACATGGTGGTTAGAAACCCAATCCTGATTCACATGGCAAAATATACTTGTGTTAAATAATTTCTACTTTCAATCTGTCTAATGTCCCAGTAACATTTTCCATCAGTTTAAATAGTTTTCCTCTTCATTTTAGCTATTCTTTCTCCTCTGTCCCCATGTGTGTGTGTCAGTGGAGACTTTCTAGAGCTCCACTTTGCTAAGCAAAACCAGACAGGAAGTTCTTCTGTCTTCTAGCAAGACCAGAGCTCTGTCCCAAAACACTCCTCTTAGTCTTCCTGTGTACCTCATCCACTTTGCATTAATCATTCTTGATTTCCATGTTTTACCAGGGCTGTGCACACCACCCCCCATGGCTTGGCCTCCATATATCTGCACTGACATTTTGCATAAATTACTTCACCTCCAACAGTTTCCAACTTGTTTTCCTCACGTACTTTACAGAGTGTTCCTGTTGGGCCATCCTGCTGCACCCCTACCAGAGGGAAAGCAGTGATCTGTGGTGTGGAGACAGGAATGTGTGCCTCGTGACACACGGGAAAAGAAGGACAGAAAGAGGAATTACTGACAAACAAAACACAGAAGGAATTTCATTCTCCTACTCACCTATAGCCAGACAGTAGCCCCAAGACTTTTCCTTCTCTTCAGCTGTTTCCAAAATAGAGGCTGCCAGTCCTTGGCAGAAGTTCTTGTTGGGCTGTGACTGCATGACCTTGAACTTTGTGCTATTAAATTTCATCCATTTCTTTTTACTTCAATCCTTAGTTATCCATCTCATTCACACGATATTTTGATCCTCCTCTACACAGGCAGTACCACCCAGCATTGTGTCACCAGCATAAGTTTTAGTTCACTGCCACTTGTGATCCTCAGTTTAGAGGTAAAAATACTAAACAAATACAGAGCCTTGTTTTTTTAGGCACATAACTGCAGAAGTAACCTCACTCCTGCCTGCCTCTACCCCTTCAACACTCAGTGGCGTCATGTTCACTACAGTCAATTTTTACCCCTCTTTTGTGTAAACTCGGCTCTTCCCCCTAGTTTGACTGAACATTAGTCAGTGAGAATGCAGAAAAAAATTAGTTGGGTAGCTAGTAGCTGTTAGATTGGTCTTAATAATACACTTTTTTTGGAACAATCTGTAAAGTAAAAATAATTGAAGGTGAGGAAATAAATATATTTATAAAGAGATCAAATGCAGCTTCAGCCAAGGGAGATTGTTCCAAATTCATTTGACGCTGCTCTTCAGTGAATTTTTTTTTTTTTTCTGGGAAAATAACCCCAAACAATCAACTTAATTGGCCTGGACTTCAGTAAAAGGACAGCTAGTGAAGACTTATTAGTCTGTGCAGTTTAGGCAGGGAAAGGGCAGAGGGAGTTAGCATAACTTCATACCAGTTAAAAATAACTGTTGGGACTGAGAGTGACTGCTTGGTTGAGTGATGCCATTTACCACAGCTTTAAATTACTGTGGAATTATTTAAGCATTAGTTAACTGTCTGCCATGAATCCCATGATGGATCTCTGAAGTCAGGGTTCAGGAATGGTTTACCATGGCTTGGTTAATGGTTATACAAGCTGTTCTTCATGTCTGATTAGTTTTTATCTTTCTATTATTGTAATCATGTGATAATTAACCTAATTCCTTTACTTCCATTTTTTTTTTAATTTATATATTTTGTGATTTTAGGACTAGCAAGTTTTTCCTGGGAAAAACTCTTCTATTACAGAGCATTCCACCATGTCAATCAATTGGCTCCTTCTGTAGAGCTTATAGTCTCAATTTTTCAACCCAAAAATAATGTGTACTTTAACTTTTCCACTGGAATAAAGTACAATGACAGAATAGAGACAGTGCTTGATTGATTGGATTTACCAAGCAGCACTGAACAGTTAAAACAATATTCCACTGAATGTTAACTTAAAAGAGAGGACCATAAGACCTTGAAAGATAATCATATTTACTGAGACATTAAGCATTAAAGAAGATTGTATGAGACAACTGGAAATATTGATAAACACCAAATAAAGAACTTCAGTGTAAAAGGTAAGACATTAAAGATGCTGGGGATTCTGTTTGGTATTTTGGTAATGTTTTGCACTGTCAAGCCTGTAAGGAACCACCAGGACCTTCCCTCATGCTGATGTACTGCACTCTACTCTTTTAATCACTTTCTTAGGAAGGGGCAGAACATGACACCCCCACTGAGAAATATGAACACAGAAATCACAGACCAGCAGAAATCACAAACTACCACAGGTCTGTGCTTTACTGCACGAACCTACACACAAACTCTGAGTTTGTTGCTTGGAAAAAGAAGGAACAAAACTGGGAAAAAAGATTGTGTCCATGTTGTTGAATACATATCTTCATGGACTGAGATGTATTTCAGAACTGATCCTTAAAAATGCGTTCCTATTATATAAACAAAGACATGGAGGCAAAAATAGGAAAGTTTTCATGGTTTAAAGTTGTTTCCTAATTTTATGCAAACTGTAATTCTGGGAAATTGTCATCCAGAAGGTGAGGTACATTCCAAGATGTCCACAGCCAAGAAAATAAAGTCATATAGCAACACATGCAGAAAAGGGTCATTGGCATCACCAGGGGACTGGGATAAGACTGGGGTGATTCATTCTCATCAGTGTACCAAAGTGAGGGCTTTATTTCTCTATTTGTGGTAAAGCGACAGCATATAGTAAAAAATCACAAGGCATTATGAATTAAAAATGTAAATGAAACTTCCACCATATGTATACACAAATGGCTGCACCAACCCATCAAAAAAGGAGTTAAAAGATTTGAGCCATCTCTTATTCCATGAAAAGCAGTTTCACCTTCTGTTAGTAGGCGTCAGATTTACTATCATGGGAAAGCAGAAAGAGCAAGACTGTGAACAGGGGCTGACACTCTTATTCATTTGGGGATTTTTAGTGCAAAAATCAGATAAAAAGAAATGAATAAATACAAATTTCACCTGGTGTGCATTTATGCAGAGGTAAAATTTCATGCATAAGCCCCTTCCTCT
Organism: Notiomystis cincta; assembly: GCA_013398075.1. Taxonomy (NCBI): domain Eukaryota; kingdom Metazoa; phylum Chordata; class Aves; order Passeriformes; family Notiomystidae; genus Notiomystis; species Notiomystis cincta. The sequence goes on along the minus strand of VZRX01022597.1, from coordinate 53,536 downwards.
TCTGCCCACTGAAAAAACATCCAACAGTGAATCTTTTGTCTGGCAGGTCTAATGTGCTCCTTGAGCTCTAGGATTTGAGCAGCCATTTGAGTGTTTTATTAGAAGGTGCCTATAAGTGTTCCTAGCATGTGATGCTAAGCTCTGTGGGTCCAGCAGCAGCACCAGCTGTATCATCCAGCTTGCACGGCATGGTGATAATCCGACTGCCCCAGTGCTCCCCTGGGAAGCAACACCAACAAGCCACTTCCACAAGCAGGCTATGAACTTGAACTATGATGTTGAGCAAGAAAATACTTCAAATAATTGTTATGGAAAATCATTGAACCTCAATTCTGGGGCAGCATGTAGGGTAAATTGCAGGAGCTATGCTTTTGCTGTATTGCAGATTACACAGGGTACAGCTCATTGGAATAGTTTTAGACAGACTCACAGTGTACTCCCAGCAGAAAGGGGAGATCCTCCCTAGACACACTCCCCCCTCCAGAGCTTGTGTGAACAGAGTCAGCTCACTGGCTCAAGAAAAAGACTAAGTCAGCAGAAATGGAGTTTTCTGCCTCTGGTTAGTGGATAAATTCACTCACAGGAAAGGCCAAAACCCACCTGACCTAGTGGAAGGGAGAGGTCAGGATGGATGCAGCTGGGTACATAAGCAGAACAAGGAGACAGAAGAGAGAACAATTGAGAGCTCTTTCATAACCCTACACATTTAGGCTCACATCTGTAGGCATCACTGTAAGCTAAAACCATCATAATTATTTACCTCAGACTACTAATATTAGTATTGACAGAAATGCCTGCTTATATGAAAATCTACCACAGTATTAGGTGGTATTCAAGCAATCTTTTGGTCACTGGTTGAACTTTCAAGACTATTTTAAGAGAGCCTGTGAGGTCTGTAAATGTCAAGAGCTCTGGACTTCAAAACTCGGCGGATCTGAAAGCTGGACATCTGCAGTACAGTTTGTTGCCTTATACTACCAAGGGAGAAACAAATTCTATTTTTAGTTCACCTTGTGCACGAAGTGAAGTCATTACAAAGATGAAAGAATTGGTCTGTACTAAAAATAGTATGCAAATGAGGCAATGCTTCCTACAAGCTTATCTTTTCCCTTCACATTTGTAGCTATGGTCAGTAGCAAACACTTTTCCTGAAAATAGACATGGCATAGAGACAACTGTTGTTAATGTTCTCTGCACTCATGAGGAGGAAAAAGAGAAAAAAAACCAAAACCACAGTGTAGTGTACAATGGAAAATACAAATTTCATACACATTTATTTAAATGAAAGATAAAATACGTCTGCAGCTGCAAATAATCTCTTACTTTGTAGACCAAGGTCAAAACAAACATTCTGAAAAAAAAAACATTCTTTCAGCCATGAGAAGGAGTTCCCTATTTTCCAGCATGTTGTATCAAAACACAAGTTAAATACTTACATGGTCTGTTATGCTCTTTCTTGTCCCTTTCTACCTGAGGAGAAATAACCAGCAATATGGAATTTTCAACCTCAGCACTTTTTTACCTATTGACTGTCCATCTTTGAAAAGTGATTGAGAAAATAAAGCATATTTTTAGAGAAAATTAGTGTCAGGATGGAGAATAATTGTATTTAACTTCATCTTGATTATACAAATTAGAATGGTCTTGTTACAAACATCTACTAATAAAAGTGTTTGGCATAGAAATATTGACACACGCTTGTCTATAGTTCTGCTGGCAGTGCCATTATAATAAGAGACTAGGATACAATGCAAAAATGGAAAAGAACATTCAGCATAGATGATTTCTGTTGTGTTGGTTGGCTGCTGAATAGCTGCTTTAGAGATTGACAGAACAAGATGGGGCTTTTAAATGGGACAAAGACTTAATTCAATAGAGAAGCAATACAATACAAAACAAAAAATGGAATTCTATTCATTTACGTACAAGCTAGTAAGTGGATGAAAAATTATTCTTTTTTCCTTTAATTTACAGCTTTACAGAGAAATTTTGGTTTTGCAATGTTTTTTCAAGTTGCTATCATATTCTACTTTTTCTTTGAGATCCAGAATTTTGCCCACTTCATTTAGAGACCAAACAAACTGCCTGAAATGGTGAGCTGTGTCGTGCCCAAGCTTTATCAGCCCTCCTCCATTATTCTTTCTGAACTCAGCTGAGTCAAGAAATGAGTCATGATTGTGTCATATGGCTCAGCTACTTCTGAGAACACCTCAGTTCCAGAAAGAAATACAAACTGCCCTTGACATTCACCAGCCAAAGAGAATACTGAAATATGGAGAAATTCATCCCAACGTGTCTCACTGAGAACATTTCCTGGGAAATCAGGATATACCTACACTGTAGAACTTCAGTTTTCTCCATAGTTATCTATTCCTCTTGGGACTTCTTTTTAAATTTTTGAACTGGCATCTTAAATTATTTCTTCCGAAAGTTTGGCCATTCCTGTTCTCTGCATTCTGCCTTTAGTTATTTAGCAGATTCTGTGTACTAATGAAATAAATGAATTTTGTCCCTGATATCAACAGCAAAGGAAACAGGCCTTCAGTGAAGTGAACCATTCTAAATTCACTTCCTTGAGTTGTCACCATTGCTGATACATGAATGCTGAGTTAGATTAGAAGAAGGGATTGAAATACGCAAGGGGAAGGAATATACAGAAAATTATGTATTTCTAGGACTAGGAAGCAGGCAATTTTCATTTTCAATGAGAGCATCAGGAAAGAAATGGGTGTTGTCACTGGAATAAATGTAGCACAGAGCCCCTCAAAAGGTTTCAGGTCTTTGTGAGACAGATCTGCCTGATCAAATAGAGTACCTCAGTGATTTTCCAGGTATAAACGTGTGCCCTTCACACTTGCATTCAAGCTTACATCATTATCAAAAGAGATAAGGCAGCAGCAAAGGAAACAGGATTAACCATGAAAGTCATTAGGTTTTAAATTACTGAAGTAAATAAACTTCCCGCACTGTGACCCAGAATATCTAACTTTTCCTTAAAAACTGTTAACACAGAAAACTTATCAGTCATTTTAATACTTTCTTCCATCAGGCCTAGAATAAATACAAAGTGCNTCCCTCCTTGTGTGAGAGGACACACAAGGACTCACATCCAGTATACAACCAACACACATGGCCCCCCACCCCCCTCATGTCACATAGCCTGGAACATCCAAATTGATGTTTTGCATTATCAAATAGCCTCATGTCCTGGGATTCTAGTTCAGAGATATAAGGAGGCATGGTGAGTGTGACCAGCCTTTTCCTTCAGGTCCAGCTAGTCCTTGCAGGTGCTCCCTGGTTTCTGATTTCAGATGAGTCAATCTTTTCCTGCATGAGCATTCCTTGAGCTCAAGAGCATAACATTCATTCTCTCACAGCCACTGCTATATTAGTACAATGCTGCTATATTTCCATTTTTATTTCTATCCCCTGCGGAATTTCAGTTCCCTGCAAGCATATGAAAACATTAAGAATGATAAAGCTTAGTTCTTATATATCATTTTCCATGTTTAAGCATAGAAACTAATGATGCTGTAAGTCCCTACAACAGTGCTTTTTAGAGAGTAGTAAGGCAAGAACACCTTATTGGAGAACCAAGAAGGTGTGAAATGACATTTAGTTAAGAGACTGTAGTATAGATTAAAGAGACATTAAAGTGCTGGTTTTCAGCTAAGAGCAGAATCTAAATTAAAATCCCAAGTTTTCAGGGCAGAAAACAGCACTAATTTGATATATATAAGTGTAACTATAAAACCAATCTACTAGGTACTTATAGCAACACTGCAGTCAAGCCAGTAGTTGGAATATGGCAGAAGGCATAAAAGACCTAGCATTTATACTGTGAACTTGGTTAAGAAATGAACTCAAACTTTTTTTATGAAGCTCATCCAGTCACTTCATTGGATTCTACCAGTCTGCTGTGATGCACTTACAAGCTGGGTCTAATTCATTCTATTAAATAGATTAAATAATTAATTCATTTCTGGGTCTAATTCATTCTATTAAATAGAACATTATGGGTTTCTTGCTTTATTTGTAAATAGGAGAGAATCTTACAAAAAAGAGCTCCTAAACTAATTAAAAACCTCCCTTCCCATACCTTTGTTCTTGAGGGCCATTTCACTTTTAGTCTAATGACTTCAAACTACAGGAAGCAAATAAACAGTACTCACCACATGATTTTTGTGTGTTTCACATAGACCAAGACATATACAGTTTTATGCAAAACATACAACATCTCCATCTCCACCCTCTTCCTCAGAAACCCAAAAATCTTATTGACCTTTTGAGTTCCAGGTTCCTCCTACTGGAATTCATTACCCAGCTCCAGTCCTTCAAATGCTGTGTTTTATTTATTTCACTTTCTCCATTGTTTCTGTTATCTTGGAAGTCCTTAACTAAATTTATCCCTTTGTGACTCCCTTCTTCTCAAGTCTTTTTTTTATTTAGCCCTGCCTTCAAATGTTCTCTTTGTTTGTTTCAAGGGTTTCCTAGTCCTTAAAACTCTAGATTTTTGTCTGCAGACAACTAGAGAAAACCTGTTTTGCTGTGATAAACACATTTCATGGTTTTGGTTGGAGAAGAGTAATTTTTTATTACAGTTTTAATGCTCATATTCAAACCCACTATCCTGCCTCCTTGATCCCAAGGAGGAGGTAGAAAGGGTGTCCTAAACAATGGTGTAAATATGTTGCAAGACCAGAGTCCAGAGCAGGATTTATAAATGCATAGACAAATTCCGAAATGAAAGTAACATTATTAATCAGTGTGGTCATTCTGAAACAGGAGCTGCTCTGTAGTACCAGGTATTCAATTGTTTTCTTTCACTGGATTTTTGCTCATTGACAACAATGATGATTAATAACAGTCTGGCCAATAGTGTACTTACACTCCAGAAGATAAAGTGCTACAACATCTAGCAAAAGAGAATAAAACAAAAACACAGACATATGGGTTGTTAAAATGGTATTTTATTCAACAGTTCTGATATTTTAACAAGAAGTACATCCTCTGATTGTAATAGATAGTCAGATGGTTGAAACAATTAATCTGGGTTCCCTGTATAAAAATGAAAGAGCCTGATGCACCAGAAATCATTAGGATTTAAAGTAAGCAGAACCTTGTCTGTTTCAGAATTAAAAGGACGAGGGTGTTTTTCAAGCTGCAAAAATAGCATGGGTTGCTAATACTGCTAAAGACAGTCACCAGCCTTCTTGTTCCCTCCAAGCTAAAACACACATTTCCCACTTAGTTTCAGACAAAGTTTCATGAGTTTCTATTTTTCTGGGAACTTAAGTTAACTCTTCTGGAACTCAATTTAATTTTGACATCCTATTCATCTTCCTGCTTATATCCCGTCGCTGACCCTGATCTTATTAAGAAACCTCAGAGAATGTCAGCAACTGCAAAGGGGGGGTGTGTTTGACAAGTTACTCTGGAATGTATTTAATGCCTTAAAATTGTCATTGATTGAAACTAGCAATTCTAAATGAGCAATTGAAAACTAATTTCCCTCTATTATTTATTTCTGTTTCTCCCCAGCCACATATTTGGCACTCCTGGGATGGTTTCTAGATGGACAGCCCAATGCCCATTAGGGACACATCTTTCTTTATCCTAGTGCCTGATTTAGCCTCTTTCAGGTTATGAGATCAGTGGATGCTTCTCTGGCACAATGGACCAACTGGGCCAACTGAAAAGACTGAGCATTGCTCCTGTTTCATGGAACAAGGGCTTCACACACAAACACAGAGCTGATCATGTCCTCTGCATATGTGTGTGCCCTGGGTTTAATATCTAATGTAAAACCCAGTGAGGACTGTCAGGACAGAATGAGCTAAATGCAAATACCTAGACAGTGGTGTTTCCTGTGGTAAAGTCATCCACCTTCTAGTGACCTGCAGCTTGGACTTTTCAAGACTACTCTTGAGTTAATAATCCTGGATGATTTCTCTCCATGAGTTTGTCAGGCACTTTCTGAACCTATGCAAATTTTGGCAGCAACCACACAGACCTCCTGTGCAATGACTGTTCACAGCATCCCAAAATTTTCTCTTTTTGTATCTGAGACATCCTAGACAGTTAGATTTTATGTCCTTTATTTTGCTATTATATTACTCAGTGAATAATAATTTTCTACCTGTTTCCTACTTCCATTTATTTTTTCTTCATATCCATCACATCTGTCCTCATTAGGTCTTCAGGCTGAACTGTTATTGCTCATTTTAGTCATTTTTCATACAGAAGTTGGTTGTCTCATAATCTTTCCTCTTCCCATCCTTTTTAATGCTGTAATGTACTTTTCAAAACTGAGGACAGAGAACTGTATGTAATATTAAAGTTGTGGTCACAATAGTTTAAACAGTGATACAAAGAAGTTTGCTGCTACTGTCTTCCTTTTAGTGCTTCCTGCCATCCATCTTACTTGTTTGACCAGTACAGGGAATTGAGCTAACATTATGAATATAATGTCTAGGTATTTTTTAGAAACACATGTCAAATTGCATTTATAAACTTCAAATATATCTGCAATTTTTATTGCTGCGTAGAATTGACTCTGTAGAATCCCTTGGCAACAGTCTGCTGTTATTCTGGTCTTCCTTAAACTGAATAGCTTAAAATCCTCAGCAAATTTAAGTTAATTTCTCGACCTTTTTATGCATATGCTATGAATCATAGGCAATTCTCCCTTTTTGCCACAGACTGTGAACTCCTCTTGTTTCTATTTTCTCTTTGCTTCTCAGTTAGTGGAAGGACTATGAAATGCCTGTGAATGTAAGGATGGTGTTAGGAGAGTCAAAGCTCACCTGGAGTGGATGCTTACAAGGGATATCAAGGGCAAGGTGAGTTCCTAGTGCTGCATTCATAGTTAAAATAGTAAAAGAGAAAAATATGAGGTTTCCATCTTTTAAACATCCACTTTTAATTTTAACTTTCTCTTGAATTTTTCAGTTCAAACAAGGTTTTTGAATATAGGTACATCATAGGCTTCTGTGCTGGCTTATTGATAGTAAAATTTTGAACCACATTTTCTGGTAGTGCAGAGCTGCTTTTCTCTTCTGGGACTTCTGGCTGTCTCTCCACTAAACAATCATTCATTACATCAAAAAACTTAACCTTGGCATCATATTGTGTCTGTGACACCTTAATTTACATCCTAATTTACTACTGAAGTATCCTATCATAATAGCCTCTTGGATCTTGCTGTTTGTCACAATGAGATATTTTAACTAACCTGAACAGGTGGCTGATGTCAACAGGCAGTGCAGACTAAATATCTGTACAGAATCCATACTATCTCTTGATATGCTTAAATTAATCAGAAAATTTAACTGTTTGAATGCTGTCACTTGCTGTACCACTACTTGCTCTACAGGACATGCTTTATTTTTCCTGCAGACTTTGCCCCCTGGCAATATATAGTTAGAGCACAAGTCTTATGAGGAGCAGCTGAAGGATTTGGGGTTGTTCAGGCAGGAGAAAAGGAGGCTCAGGATGAGAGGAAACGGCCTCAGTTTGCACCAGAGGAGGTTTAGATTGGACATCAGGCAAAAAAAAAAAGTTTAGATTTCTATCAGGCATGGAAAGGGTTGCCAAGCATTGGAACAGGCTGCCCAGGGAAGTGGTTGAGTCATCATTGCTGGAGGTATTTAAAAGACAAGTATGTGTGGCATTTGGGGATACATCTAGCAGTGGGCTTGGCAGTGTTGGGTTTACAGCTGGACTCAATGATTATAAAGGTATTTTTCAATCTAAATGAGTCTGTGATGCTAGAATTCTATTTATCATTCTTCCATAAAGTTTATGATATGCCAAATTCATGTTTGAACCACAAACTCCTATTTTTTTAGGCTTTTTAGTATTTGTAAAGCTGTAGCAGTCCTTAGTTCAGTTGCCACTTTTCTGGGATCTATGTAAATAGGATAGGAAATGATTCAGTCACTTGACCTTACTATTAGCTAGTTTAATTTTGTTCAGCTTTTAATATATTCCAGCTTTGAGATTACGGCATCTCTATGATTTCAGCTGGAAGAACATACCCACAAGACCATGATTTTCTACAACTTTTACAATTTTCTTGTCTTTATTTTAAAAAGTCCCCAACCATCTTTCTAATTCTAAATGCCATTTAACTGTTTCCATTTTGCTTTTAATGAAGTCATTATTGCTTCCAAAATCTTAGTTATTTGATGGATGTGTGCAGAATGATAATAATTTTTACCAAAGGTGAGCCCATATGCTACCATGACTCCCAATTAGAAAATAAAGAGCAGCTAACTTAGAAACACAGCTGCAGAGGAGTAGCCAGGTAGTATCTGCTTTCCCTTATTTAAAGAATGACATGCTGCCAAAAGGAGACAGAGGATGATAAACATTCAAAATAATGGAGAGACAAATAAAAAAAGGAAAATAGCAAATAGGCAATACTTACCTGTAAATTTCATACTGATTCCTTGTGGCTTTTATGTAGTCAGAATCCTCAAAAAGACTTTTCTCTTTAGGTAGCTTATTGAGTATTTTGACAGGGCAGGAGTGTTTCGTCTGAAGTGCTGGTAAAAATGTGAGCTCTACTATTACAGCTTTATGGTTCTTTTGCCTTACAGAAACCCAACCAAAACCAAGAAATGTGTCTAAATCATTCCTGAACTTCAATAAAGGTTTGTTTCCATTTTCCTTCTTACAATGTGCAAGAAATGCTTTTGTCTGGACTGCTCTTTCTATCCCAGATTTTCACTATATCTACCTTTGAACAGAATATTTTGGATCTGCATGAATTCCTACATTCTCTTCATAATTTGTACAGACTTTTCTCATGGTATTAGGTAGCAAATGCAAAAGCATCAGAGAGAACATCTTATTAGGAGCTAAACTTTAATCCTTTGTAAATAGTTAACTGCAGAGCTGTGTGTATTATTTTGACAGATACATACACTACGCCTCAAAGCCACCGTTACTTGAAAAATAGCAACATAAATCCATCCCTCTGAATACTTCCCATATTATTTACAGCTTAATACAATACCCAAATGCATTCTGTGAAGTAGGTCCATGCTGTAGCTAAGGTTTATTATTACAGATATACCACACAGGCATACCTCAGCTATCATTCAGTTAGGGAAGCTTCAGCAGAAAATATGTGTGCAGAGGTTCAAGGAAACAAGTATCTGAGGATGTATTTTGACAGTAAAATGGCATTGATGCATCTAGACTGCAAGGCAGACTCTGCAGTTAAAGGTAGACTGGATAGGTCATATCTTAATGTCAGTGTGGATAAACACTAAGAAATAAAAAAAAAAATTAAAAAAAAAAAAAGAGAGAGAAGAAATAAGGATTAACTAATTAACTAGTTGGTAGCTCTTAATCTTTGTTTTTTCCCCATGCATTGATTTTCAGAAATACCTAAGGACTGGCTTGCAGGCTGCTAATGGCACCTGCCAACAAGCAATGACAAGAATTGCTTATATGGACCACCAAGAGCTTACAGACCAGCAGCTAAATAGCAGTGCACACATGCTGAATCAGGAATTAGTCCAAGGTCTGGAGCTTCACCTTTAGCCAATGCTTTCTGTTCTTCCTGTTTATATCTCCTTCAAAGCTGTTAAAGGCAGCTTTTCCAACTCTTTTATTTCCTCTTACTTTTTCCTCTTGCAATGAAAATACTGGTCCTTTCAGCACAGGCAGCAGATTCTGTGTCCTTAAAGTGACTCATTGCATCAGAAGCTCCCTCAGTAATGCCACAGGATGCCAAAAAGAAATCATTCTCAAAGGCAAACACAGCATATCACTAAATGAGGAAAGGAGAGGCTGTGAAGGGATGTCATCTGAAATACACGAAAGAATGTGTGCACATAGGTGTTAAGAGGAGAGAGAGGGGCTTCCTCAGCTATCCTGTACCAGTCATTCCAATGATCCATTTTTTCAACCTTTCCTTTAAGCATTAGTGTATTAACAACTGAGTCCTTTGGTTGTTTTGCTGGGATTTGGGATAGTTTTGTGTGGGCAAACCCTAAATGTTGCAGCTAAAATAGTTACATCCTACAAAGACAGTTAAGAGCAAGCTAGAACAAAGCTGAAACTACTGGGATGCTCAAAGGAAGTAATAAAATGGAATATTTTTCTTTTATATATATATATTAACTTGAGGCCAAATAGAATATTATTGCACACACATAAATTTGTTGTTGAGTCATTGCCTTGACAAAACTAAACCATCTGATGCTTGTACCTCTTCACAAGTTTGGTATGTGCCATACTGTCACTTGAAATGTTGACACCAAGGACTTTAAAGGTGGATTGATAGTCAAGGCAGGGACTTCTCTAAAGATTAGTGACCTTTCCTCCAAATCCTCCCTTTCCCAATATGATCTAGAGCACTCATAAGAGTAGAACTCTGCTTGGTGCCTGAAAATTTAATGAATCAATTCTAAACCAACTCCTACATTCATTTGGAAGTAGCTACCTAGCCAGTGCTATGTGGCTAACTCCAAGACCGAAATCCATGGATGGGAAAGGGTGCTGGTCAACAGCAAAATTCCTTAAAGGTCAGCTGAAATGTTATTATGTGATTCAGACTTGTGACAGAAGTTAGCCGCTCTGATTTTACAAGATTTTTCTAATTATGAATATTTGTCGCTAAAGGTTCTATTCTAAGCCCATAAGGTCTCTTAGGTCATAAGCTGTGGCTTTCCCTTTGGCAGGGGGAAGAGAAAGGAGACAAGAAATGCCTGAAATGCATTATAGGAGCATTAAAAATGTATTTATGAGTTATCGTTAATAATTATTATTTTGAGTGTTGGAAATAAACACTCTTTTAAATGCCACTAAACCTGCATTTGCAGGATGTAATTCTGGTCTGATTTACACTATTCAACTCTCATTTAACAGAACAAAGTTACTGTCATGTACACAAGAGCAAAAGTGCAACTACCTCTTTATTCCCTAAAAAATCCTCCCTACAGGGAGATACTTTCATAATAAAGCAAATTGGTATGTCCATTTGGGTATGTGTCATAGGTGATCTGTTTATCAAGAAATGAGAGAACATTTCCTTCCAATTTCTCTTTTCCTTCTGATTGATATTAATTAGGTTTTCTGCAAAGCACAGCTTATCTTGAACTGAACCCAAAGCACATGAATATGTTTCTGTGCAGTAAGATTTTCTTTTCTTGAAATGAAGAATGGGATGAAGATGCTTATCTGAGATCAAACAGGCTTCAGGTAGAGTTTACATCAGCAGCACTTTGAAATTCATTGTTAGAGTATAGTTGGTATCAATAAGGAATGAGAATAGTATCCTGGATTGTGACTGCATTTATTAACTTATTTCCAGCAACTAAAAAGGGAAAGCTGTCACGTATCTCCAGTCATAGTCTTTTCTTCCTGAGATGAAAGAGGCAAGTATAGTTCATAATGAAAATTAATGGAATCCCTGAGAACAGAAAAAAAAAATCACTGTTAAAAAAAAAAGCTTGTGAATTTGAGGTCTAATGTTAGTACACAGAGTTGAACTGAAATTTGCAGTGTAAGGGCTGAGAGTTTACTCCACTGCCCTCTTTGCCTCCTGTCTGTATGCCATGGAAAGGAGCTCTATGGGAAAGCTTTGACAGCCAGGGCTCAGGAGATCACCCTGGTTGCACCAGCTCAGGTACTAAATGCCTGTGCATCCCACTGCCAAGATACCATGTCCCATTTCTCAAAGTGGAGCACCACACTAGAAGAGTTTAGTACATGATAGAGCCTGTTTATACCTAATATTATAGTAGAGTCTTATTCTGAGCCTTATGTTTTAGGAAGGTTCTAGGTACAGATACTAAATCTCTCTTTTCCATGGTACTAGCCAATATCCTCTGATGGAGTATTACAAAATAGATCCAGAGACTTAATTTAATTGTCTCTTTACACCACAGTGATGTAGGATCTTTTCCCCCTTCAGCTTCCCTCTAAGCCCCTGCTTAGTGGTTCTGCAGCTGCCTTCACCCCTCAGTGAGCTCACTGTGCTCACACAACCCATCCAGCTGTCACCCTCTCCTTTCTGTGCTCCTGTGCAAGCCCTGGAATTCTCAAACCACCTCTCTGCTAGGGCTTCACCACTGCACCATTGGCAAAACAGTTTACACTACTCAGTTTTTTGTACAAGTGCAGCTTATCCCAGTAGTGACATGTTTAAATCCCAGGACAGTTAAACCCTTCAATAGTGTGGTCATGTATGACATGTACCCAGATAGATGTATTACCCAGCAAGCATTTCTCCTGCTCCAGGATTCAGACAGGAAAGCTTTTGCCAGCTTCCAATATCATTGCTTTTCTCCTTCAGCACTTTCCCCCCCTTCTCTTTTTAGCAGCATCCATTTGTTCCATGTACCAGTATTTTCACCATCACTCTGCCAGTTATGGTAGTTACTAATTTCTTAATAAAAGAGAATAGCTGCAAATTAGGGCTGCCATATGGCTTTTATTACTACAGAATGAGCCTTTTCCTATCCCTTATTTTTATTGTACTTATTTTATTGTATTGAAGAAATGCTGAAAAAAAGAAACAATATGGTTTTGCGTATTTTTTTGGTCACAAAGTCCCAGAAAGGGCCACTCCACTTTACAGCTGAAAGAAGTGATTTAGTCTCCATGCTAAATCACTCTTCAACTTCTCCTAAGCATAGACAGCCAATTGTGCCTAATCGTGTGTGGTAGTTCAGTGATATGGACTACTGTTCATTGGGGATTGAGCTGCTCATTTTAGTTAGGACCACAAATTGAACTCAAACCAAGGTCCCAAAGAATAAAGCATGTTTTTTATACATTAAGTCATTCCTCCTTTCTTACTTGGCCCGTGAAATGAATCAGGGAAAGATTATTTTCTGGGTAAATTGGTAGTAAAACCCTGATGCAGACAGTTCCACAATTTGATTGCAGCCTGACTTCCACTTATTGAATATCACATCAGGCAGTGGTTCAAGAGTTTCATATGACAGCTTTAAAATCTGCAAAGTTTTCAGAGGTACTTACTACATTGTGATCAGGTCACAGATCTAAATGTCAGTATTGTATGCCTGATTTGCACATTTCAAAACGATTTAGTAATTTTTTCATTTTATCTGCATGCATGAAGTGATTTGGAATACAGAAACAATTTGGAATCATATTTAGTTTGTAACAGTTCAATTAACTTAAGTGCTGAAACATGCTTCTTTCTTAGTAACTAGTTTAATTGGTTACTATTGCAAGAATAGGTTTTGAAAGAATGCCTAAAAGGCCGGGGGCAAAGTAAAGCCCCCTCTAGAGAATCCACATTCCTGCATAGGCATGTGTGAAAAAGAAATAGCAAACAGTCTTTGGGGTCACAGTGTAGTGTATGGCTGCCAGTGGGAACAGGGCACGTAGCCTGAGCGAGAAATGGACCTCGCAGCAACTGCTTTCCTTTGACACAGTTACCAGCATAACCTCAGCTCCCTTTGGCTAATTTTATTGCTGTTTAATAAGCAAGAATGGTAGAGCACAACAAGGTTACAAAATCTTAATGGGTCGTTATATAAATCATATATTTAAACCTTGATCCGAGCTATAAGTACGAAGATAAGGTAAAATAATATAGTAGTGTGATTTATAGGACATTACCATGTGCCAATGTCAGGAAGTGTTTGTCTAACTAATTTAAGGAAACATTTGCTTTTCTTTTGAAAGTCTGACTTTTATTTTGCTAGAGACAGGGACCTATTTTTTTTTAAAGGATTTGCACTTTGAAGCTTTTTTTGCTTAGGTTTAAAAATAAAAAGGACATGACTCTTCAGAGATAGTAAATCACCACAAACATTAATTCTCTTCTGTTACAGATGAATAAGGAAAAAAACTGCATGGATTTTGGCATCTCTATATGACTGCAAAGGATTTTGGTGAGATTTTAAAACTTTATTTCTTTCTCTCACAAATCTGCATCATAGCTCAGTGCAATGAAATAATGAATGTCTATGCTGGATTCTGGACAGAAGAGAGGACTTGGGGCTGCATTTCTGTATTTCAAACTCTTTCAGCCACAAGCTTTTTGGTGCAGTAATCCAGCTGCAGTTTGCTCAGAGCACTGACTGTGCCCACACTGCTACAAGGAAGAAGTGATGTCATTCCTCTGAGATACTGGGAAGGAGGAAAAAGAGTAATGTCCTTCTCCATGGGATGGAGACTCTACGTATCAAAACCCTCTTTGCTTCTTTAAGAATGGGCAAGCTACTGAGTGCTATTTATTCAGCACATAGAGGACTCATACATATGTTTATTAAATAAATGAGCGTGTGTTCTCCACTTTAGGTAATGACAAACACAGCTACTGCCAGGGGCTGAGGTAAGGTACACCATGAGAGCAGGTGTCATTACATCTGATTTCATCACTCCAAATCTTAGATTGCTAAATCAGCCCCTGTCTTTCCTACATAATTAATGAAGAGAAATCATTACCTCAGGTGACAACATTCCCTCCTCACCATTGTAAAAGCTGCACAGGCTATGAGAGTTGGGAAATAGCACAAAAAATCCCCTGATTTGGGGCAAGTCTTGGAACCCAACTAGACTAGTTCTTGTGCAGCTAAACCAGGTGAACTATAGCCAGTGTACAGGCTATACATTCTGGAAGTATATAGGCTATACACTCTGCAAGTATATAGACAGTCATTCCTTTAAATGGGAGTATATTTTGACAAAAAACAAAGGAACCAATTGTTACCATAAGCAAATACTCTAGGCTTTCAGATAACATATTAATAGATCACAATGATGTAATGTTGTAAAGATGTATAATACATGATGCAGGATAAACTCAAATTTCTAGAAAATAAGCTTGGAAAATGTGGATTATATAGTATGTATCCTTAATTCACTAGCAAGACTGATAAATTCAATATAGGAGAATTACAGTTTCTTAATTCAAGAAAATTAATAAAGACATTTTATTGTGAATTGGTATTTTCTATAGGTTGCATCTAGATGAATTTAACTGAAATAGCAGCAACATAATTTTGGATATTGTTTTAAATATTATTTCTCTTTTTATTCATTAAAGAAAAAGTTGAGTTGACTCTCAAGGAAGAAAAAGCTTTTTTTAAAAAATGAAACTTTCCTTATTTTTTATTTTTCTTCTGTGGTAAGAGGCAGGTTCAAGAAATCTGTTGATGGGCTGCCTTTAGGTGGTAGTTTTGACCATGGGACTGAGAGAAGTGGGGCTTCTGGTAACTGGAGCTGCAGGGCTGGTGAGGAGCAGAGATGGGCCCATGGATCTATCAGCAATGGTGGGAGCTTCTCTTGAGGAGCCTTTGCATAACTGTCAAACACAGGTGTACCCAAATGCACAGGCTCACACTGAAAACTTCCATCTATCAATGGTATCAGTTAGCTTCCTGGCTCAAGGCACAAAATTAATCCAGAAGTCACCTGATCCAGGAGCAGTGACCTAAATTGGACCAGACTGAAAAATCTGCCCATTCTTCAAGAGAAATAACCCCACTTTTTCCATCAGAGGTTGCATTACACGATGAATGGGTCGAAGAGGAGCATTAGATGGGAGAGATGAACTGCCTGTAGATAAATCTAGGCAAATACCTGATGAATAAGAAGATCATGTGACCCCAAAGATGGAGATGGATAGAAAACAAAAGACAAGGAGAAAGTGAGGAAGAAATGAGCAGAGAGAGCACTGCAGGTTTTCTCAGTCTGTGGTCCAGGAGCCTCTCAAGTTACTTTCACCAGATCTCTGGAGGATAATTAAGAAAGCCAAGCATGCATGTAGTGGATTACATTTAGTGACAGAGGTGCCCACACCTCCACTGGAAAGATCTTAGGGACTGAGAGTGGGCAAGAGCTAAAAAAATCTGGTTTTAGTGAATTATGTTCCAGCAGCCTGCTTTCTGTCATAGCTGAACCCAAGTTTTGATTGTGCTCCTTGGCCTAATATTTGGCCTTTGTTTTCTTATGTAAATCAGGATGTTTAGTATGAATTAGCAGTATTGAAAAACAATTGCCATCCAATTTAAAAATCTGCCTTTCATTTTACACCGAACCTGCTGGGCTTTTTAAGATAAACCCTGCATCAACTTAGCTATAGCATTTATGACTAAATGGATTCATTTTTTGGCACAGTAGCCCTGTTTCTCCAATTGCATAATGCCAGCAGCAATTCATATCTATCAGACCATCCTCAAGGGTCATCTGGGGTTGTTCCTGCAAAAGGTATTAAGCAGCTTCTTCAGAATTTGTTCTCCTTATCCAAGCTAGGAATATTTTCAGTGTACAGATATATTCACACATGTGCACACATATGCGTGTATATATATATTTACATACTGTTAGTATGTGCCATTATATTATACATATGGGTGTGTATATATATTTACATACTGATAGTATGTGCCACTAGACTACTATTTTTATTTTTATTTAATTTGTTAATTGCCTCCATTTATATATCTGCAATTTACCTACATATGGTTGGAAGGGATCACTGCATACTAAGGAAAGTACAAAGAGAGGGAAAGTAAAACAATGTATGGCTGCAAAAGGATGCCAAAAATAAATCCAGAAGAGGTTTTTAATTTCAGATATCCAGCCAAATGGGCTGGCTGGAGACTGCTTTGCCCCATTTCATGGCTGGAGACTGTGCTTTGCTCCAGTATATAATTGCTGTGAAGTACAATGAGGAGGCAGGAAAAGTCGTTTGTAACATATGCCCTAGGAAAGTATGTTTTAAAAAATTATATAAATTATGTCTTTTCAAAGCCATATGATGAAAATGATGATATGGTAACTCTGAAGACTTCTGATGAACATTTTATCCTCAAAGAGTACTTAATTCACAAAGGAACATCTCTCTAGCAAAGTAACCCAAAGCCTTGAAAAACAATATGTGAATTTGCAAAGATTTTGTAGTATCACCAGAGAGGTCTAAATATGTAGACTGCAAAGCATGAACATCTTTGGAACAAACTTGTCTTTGGGATCTCAGATAAAGCACTTTCCCAGAGCCTGTTTTTTCAGTGATTTCATCAAGGAGGTGATTTCATCAAAAGCTGAAGGAAAGCTAGTGCAATGCTGAAGTGATAAAAACACAAGGAAGAAATTGTAAAGCCATTGAAGAGTGCAGCAGGGGTATCTTCAAATCTTTAAATACTTTTTTCCTTAATAATAGACAATCAGTAGAACTGAGCAATTATCTCCCTTTACAGATCTGAATAAAAAGATTTCTTAAATGGAAGTAGATAAATCTTATTAAATAAGCAGTATAGTGTCACATACTGTAAATGCAAAGTCAGACGTCAACAGAAATGACACACGCTACTTACCCCTGAAGAGCCATGGTACCAACACCCAAAAATAGACTGGGAATTTTAAGTGCTGAGCCTGTATGTGACACAGTACAAAACTCAGAATTTAGAGTGTTAGTAAGTGTTAGTGTGGGTGTCCTGGGCACTCCTGCAGGACTCAACATGCTCCCTTATTTTCTTCGAAGCTGCAGTGATTTAAGGTGACCTAGGAAGGCTGTGGTGAGAACCCACCTGGTTCTGCAGCGTGCAACATGAACTATTTCAGTTTGGAGACACTATTGAAAAGTACCATAGTGTGCTGTAATAAATGAACAATCAAACAGATAAATATATTCTTAAATACAGGAGCTGAAACAAATTCTTACAATGTCATCACTGTTAACGGAATGGGTGGAAGGAGGATGTTTATGACCAGGGACTGGAAATGGCATTTAAAATACTGCAGCCAGCTATAACTTTTATCACAAAGTGAACATATGAAAATGGGGGGAAAAAATCAATCCCTTTTTCAGCTGTCAGATCTGGCCCTGCATAAAGGGGTTCATAGCACTTTCTTAGCTAAAAGTACCTCTTTATCAGTTTACGTATCTTGGACTGGCTGATGCACCATCCCAGATTTAAGAGAATGACAATTTCCTTCATGTTGAAGTAGTCCCTGATTATACCAGCATCACACCAAACCTGGGACTTGTTGGATCCCCAGGCCAGTTTCCATTCCAGGGACGAATCCAAGATGATGTGGAAGTGCTTTGCACTCGACATTCTTGGGGACTAAGGATACCTGCAGAGCAACTTCGGTGGATGCTAGCTTAGTGTGAGTGAAAAACTGGCACTGCTGCCAGAGAAAACTACTATTGCAGTCTATGCAGTCTATGTTTTATTGTTTGTTGGTGACAAATCCCAGACAAGGGGTCTACATGCATATACACATTTTATATATCAGGGTAATGATATGTATATGTGCATATATATAAATCCTGCTTACCTGGTATGAGTACAGGCATGTGCATATGTTGGCTGACAAGCAGGCATGACAGAAGGTTTCTGAAGATTAAATACACCTTAAAAGATTAAATGTTAAACAAGTCTTACAGCCCTGGTAAAGGAACCCAAGATCCGTATGACTTTCGGTTTGACCAAAGGATTATTTTCCTTGGCATTACCCGAACCTGTGTGAGCAAAATGGAACAATGAAAATATTGCTCAATGTTTCTCTCTGCACACAAGAAATAAATAGTTCCAAGGACCAGATACTGCCCTTGGCAGTATAATATAATAAAGACAGATATAACCAGGAGAGAGAGAGAAAACATTTTCTGTTCCTCCAAGAAGAGCCACTTTAACAGGATTTGACAATCCACTTTCCCACATTCAGAGGTGCTTGAATTGACAATATTACCTTTCTGTGGCAAAGGACATAAACTCTGGCACTGACATACTCCTGCTTCACTATGTCCTCATTATCATCAGACTGATTCCTCTAGTTACTCCACTAACCAGCATAAACATGTATTTCCATGCTCTTCATTACTCTGCATCTTTCAAACAACTTCAGATTATTGCCTTGACCAGTTAAACACAACTTTATTTTTCTCTATCTTAAGCATTTTGGAGTGCTGAACATGTTAATTTCCTGCCTTGTAGAACTGCCCCATGCACACTGTGTCAGAGAAAAAACCCCAACCCTAAATTGAAATAAGAATAATGAAATCCCTTAATTAACATTTCTATTAGACAGTAAGAATAGCATCTATTTGTTAGATACAATAAACACACATAAGTCAGAAGAATCTCCAGTCTCATATTAAGATGTGAATCATCTATTTATTACTTTGTGCATAAATGTCCCATTGCTATTTGCACAATGATTAAGAGTAGTTTTCAGAAAATAAATCTTTTTCTTAATAGTGCAACGAATGAGAAGGATGGGGAATAAATGGGAGTTTAAGGGGATGCTAAAGTTCTCCCATGAGCTTGGATGAGATTTATGTGCAATGTGAATAAAAAATGTATATGACAGTGCAGGATTCACTTTGTTGTTGGTTCCTATTCCATTTGTCTAGTCTAACTGTATTCTTTGCCTCCCAGACATATAGTGAGTCTGGCATTGTTGAGCAAGTGAGGGAATAAACTGCCAGTCAGCAGCTATTTGAGGCAGCTTAACCTCATCCAATCTCATCAGACCCAACATTGTGTAGCAATACCAGTGCCATGAGACTTGGAGTAAAAGCATAAATGCTACCTGCAAAGCTGCTTCTGCAAGGAAGAGGCATTCTAGGAGTCTCACTACAGAGCAGTCTTTTTATTGCTCTGCCTTTTCCATTTTCAAATGAGTATGTAGTTTCTTCAATTATATATCAGCTTCTGTACAATGTCATCAGCTTAGTAACAGGACAAGCAGGAGCTGGTGGGATTGTGATAGATGTCTGATATGGCTCTCCATGCAGCTTCAGAGCTGTGAGGCTTCATGCTTGATGCTTGATGTCCATTCTGTCTACTCTCATTAAGGCTTCCACATAAATCTCTCTACAGATGCCCAGCTGCAGATATGGAAAGGTCTGAATCTGAAACTACTGACACTATTTGTCAGATGAACAGTATCTGGGGGCTGGGAAATAATACCAATACTATTGAGTCATCATAGTGGAGGATTCCACTGGGGGTTTTTTCCCCTCATTTCCTGGGGATGAGACTCAGGTTCTTCTGCTTCCTGCCTGTGTTTTTTCCTCCTGGCCCCCATTGTCCAGTATCATCTGACCATGTTAGCCCACTTAAGCAAAATTTAGTAGCAGGGTAAAGTCTTCAGCATAGAGCAATGTAGCACATCACATTTTATTTCAGGAAATCCAGGTAAGAGGCAGAGGCAGAAACACTCTCCATTACTGCTGCCACAGAGCTACCTCAAATTATTACAGATCAGAAAATCCACACAGGATAGTGTTGCAGTAAATGAGCCTGCATGTGATCTACCTCTCAATGAATTATTTGTGGAAGAAAAATTGTATTTTTTTAGCCACAGAATTATTCCAGATGTTGACTGGGCATAGAACAGCCATTACATGGTGTCCACCATGGTTGTATGGGCAGCCTCCCACCAGGGTGTTACCACACTCCACCAGGCCCCTGGAAACTCATAAGTGCTTCATAGTTGCCTTGTGCTCCCTGAAAGGAAAAATGTCATGGGCTTCTGCAGCCAGCTTTGCCATGTTGTCATGGGACAAAGATGCACATCCAGGACTGCCCATTCTCCCCAGAGCAGGAAAAGGCCTACTGCCTACTAAACCTTGTATCACCCTAACCCTAAGCCTAAACCTCTAGCACCTCAGATTCCTGCAGCTTAGTTGACGAGCTTGATCAGCAGGGCCTTAGTATCACACAGACAAAAATAGTAGAGATCCTGCCTGGACAGTCAAATGACTCTGGCTGAGACCAGGAAGGACTAAATGTCACTGCTCTGCCAGTGGTGCTGCCAGCAGTGGCCCCAGGAACCCTGGGACAGCTGTGGCCAAGCACTTCTTGTTTTCCAGATAGCAGGAGCTGAGAACAATTAGATCTTTCTCCCCCTAGGGTTCAGAAGAGCTGTGGCTCCAGGATTTAGAACAGTACTTCTGAATGTTCTTCCTTTGACCACATGAAATAAAATTTATGGCAAAACTTTGATTCCAGGCTTACCCTTCCTAAGTCAGATAGGTACAAACACAGGCAGGGAAGTTCACCCTGTACAGAAGGTGGACTCCTCGCCTTGCAGGGAGGAGCTGCATCCCAGCTTCCCACCAAGACGTTGGACAGGTGCCAGCAAACAATCCCACTCATACAGTCCACACACAGTGGGAGCCAAGTTTCTCCCAGAGTTTGCCAGCAGGTTGTCGCAGGACAACTCTGAAGTTGAGGCTGGAGATTCCTGAAGAAGCCATCACTGTTTTCATCCAAAATGTCAGCACTACAGAAGAGCAATGGCAGCACTTCAGCAATGTAGTGACGTTTTGTACCCTCTGGCACACAGGGTATGTAAATAAATGGGTTTCTGTCTAAATTCCATTGTGTGCAGATTTGTACCAAAGAATTGTTGTGATGTGCATCATTATGTCTCATTATGTGATTGCAAGTAACCTTTTGTATAGCAGACACAATCCACGTAACATGCTGTGTGACCAGTTTACAAAGCAGGGCTCCTTCAGAAGGGCGAGTAATTAATCATTATTCAGCAACAGCACTCACCACTCCATACTTGCTGGCAGGAGTGTATAACCCAGGGCATGCTTAGCTATGACAATAAATTATTCATGCAATACAAAACTAGTTAGGTGCGGTGCTGTTCCAGTAAATGGTTAAAACCAGAAAGCACTCTGTCAGTTTTCAAGTGGGGGATGATTTTTTAATATTTTTTTTAATAAATTTACTGCCAACACATTGCATAAACAAGCATAGGCCTGAGTTGCAAATGCAGTAGGAAAGAATTAGTATGAGGCACCAATGTGTGTTTTTCATAATGCCAAAGTCAATAATCCGAGGATGAGAAGATCTCTTGAAGGTATAGTGCAGTAACTTTATGGCTGTAATAATTTTATTACTTTATCAAGTACTAATTTAATAGAGAATGAAACACAGATTGTCAAAAATAAACTGCAGCAAATATTTTATCTGATGAAGAGTCCTAGGAGAAATTTGCATATTCTGCTCTTTAGGACATGTTTTACTTCATACTTAGCTTTGGCTTCCATTTACATTACACCTGGCGGACAATCTATCATGACGCAAATAAGGCACATGAGATTATTTACATTTGATCACTGTCCACTATTTACACAAGCCAGGGTTAATGCAAAAGGCTGACAAGGTTACAGTTTAATCACTGATTTTAGAGAGGCTGGAATAGTACCTTCAGTTGCCTTTTCACTGGGCAGCTCGGTCCCTCTCTACTAGCAAAGAGTATGCAAGCACAAATCCTTATATCATCTTGTACTTCACCATGCATGCTTACCAAAGATACATTTCATCTCAGATCTCACTGTTTATCAAATCTGTGAGTACAATTTTTTCAACTGAGCCTCTTAGTATTTTTAAAAAAATTATTTCCCTTTATATGAGAGTATTTTTCTCCCCATTAATTCCATTTGAATTAGGAAGAGCTTAATTCCCCAGGTCCAGTCACATCATTAAGATTATAGGGGTTTTTTTTAATAAAAGAGAATCAGAAATGCCTTTGCAAAACTATTATTCCAGCAGAATGTTGGAAGGAAGCTGCAATAATTCAAAGGAACCCCAAAAGCTAAACATGTTTTGAGGAATATGTTTCCAGCTGCAGAACAAATATTTGTAGCTTCACCAAAATTTGTCACTGAAAAAGAAACTTTCACTTTGCTTTGGGTTTACAGGCTGCTAAGATTTTGGGTTGAGGTTGTTTGACAATAAAAGCATCACTGGAGGAATGAACACCAATCAAGTGCAACATTTAAGATTTATATATGTATTCCATCCAGCTGGTTCCATAATTGCACTGCACAGACACCAGCCATTCAGCAGAGAACATCATGTTGAGAAGGATGAGTTGGCTTTCTCCTTTCCCCAGCAGAGCCGTGTAAGGAGAGCACAGCGACGGGAAGCAGAGGACATACTCACTTCCTCTCATGGAGGATTTCATTTTCTTCTTTGCTGAGAAGACTAGTCTCCTTTGCCCTGAAGTATTAACAAATATACCAGCTCCCAATGAAGACAGGCTGCCCTATATCTATCAATAGAATCTATATAGAATCTTTTCCCTTAGGGATTAATTCAACTTTTGGTTCAATCTTTCTGAGCTTTAAATTATGATGTTACAAACCTCCAAGGAACTACTGTACTATTTGTGACCTTCTTTATTACTTTCTGCTGTTTGATAAAGTAGAGAAAATTGATTTATAGATTAGTTTGCTTGTGAACATTGAATATCAATGGTGAGAATGTGATCTGCAGAAAAGCAGGAGAAGTTGGCATTGGTTAAAGTTTAATATAGCAGTTTATTAATTAATGGTGAAGGGCAATAGAACAACTGCACATTAATCTTCAATGAGATTCTGGAAGTGCAATGTAAAATAATAGCGATGAATCAAGGCATCTTGCAAGAGTTGGATTTAAGGTTTTCAAAACATTTTCCACAAAGGAGAATTTTGTCCATCGCTTCCACTTGTCTCCCCTAAACCTCTCTCTCTTCCCCGTAAGAGCTGATGGCCGTTTTTGTGTTTTCTGTAAGCATTAAAGGTTAAAGGTGGCAGGAGAGGCAGAAGTTTTCCAAATGGAGCCTAAAATTAGGTGTTGGTTTCTGTATTTGGAATCTTAGGCCCCAATCCAGGAGTCTATTTTTATTCAAAGCAGCCGAGCACTTGACTTCAATGGATCTAAAAACACTCATGCTTAAGTGCTTTGCTGAATCAGGACAGACTTAAGCACAAATGTAAATGCTGTGCTGAATTGGGGCTCTAAATATGTGGCTTGATTTTTAAAAGTGCTGAGAGACAGCAGGTCTAATTGAAGTCGATGGGAGCTGCAAGATGCTCAGCGTTTCTGAAAATCAGGCCACTCATTGAGGTGCCTGAATTTGATTTCAGGTGCTCAGCTTGCAGTATTCACCATGGGGAAAAATGGTGGCCCAGGATAACAGGCAATGGAAAGCCCTGATTTTACGCAATAAACCTTAATAATGTAAAAGGAGGAGATGGGAGGCAATAGTTTCCTGGAAATCTAATGTGGAGTGCTTTTTTTGGCAAGCATCAAAAGCACTATGCAAAAATATGAAATGAATAAACAAATGAAATTAGAAAGCCTAGAAATATTGGGCTAAATTCATGCTTTGTGGAACAGCAGCAAGACTGATGAAATCCATCAGGAATGATTTGGCCTACTACGTTTTGAGCATTAATTTGATTGGGAGCAGTGACTCCACAATGCAAATCCTGCAGAGTGAGGAACTTCGCTCTGCCATCCTTGCGAGAGCCAAGCACAGCAGTTTGGGTTAGTAAATGGTAAAAATGCAAAAGCCCAACATTTTTGCAAGTTACGGAGCATAAATTAAAAGGCAGCGCTAGGAACAGAGATGAGGTGGAGGCTGGTTGTTTTGAGAAAAGCAATTCCTTCGAGTGAATTCAGCAGTCCTTTCCTTAAAAAGCACAGCCAGGCTGCCCACCAGCTGCCCTGCTCTGCTCCTCACATCGCAGCCGGGTCCCTGCCGAGGCAACACCCGAGGAGGAGACTCAGTCACACACTCAGTGTTGTGCTGTGACCCCGAGAGAAGGCTGCTGACACAGCAGGACAGGCCTGCAGCTGTAAATCGGCTACCTGTGAATGAACCCTGGGCAAACCAAACAGAAGCAATTCTTCCCCCTTTTTTGTGCATGTGTGAATACCCTCTGCCATCCCCATGCCTACCTGCTGCCTGCCCAGTGGCAATGCTGGTGTGGAAGCCCATATGCTGCACACTGTATCATCCATAAAGCAGTCAGGAAAGCCATACTTGTCCAGCCACCTGCCTGTCTGGTCCCCCTGATCTGTCTGCTGAGACAGAGAGACAGAGGCTGGTGAAGGACTCTCATGACAGGCTTACTCCCAGTACAGCTGTTTATTATCTCAGGATGGAGGATACCAACCATTTTGCACTTCTCAGTCCCTACACCCTGAACTGGGATTCAGCATGGCCAGAGAGAAAAGTCCTTAAATCTCCCACCCCCTTCTAATTCAAACCAGCAACTCTTAAACTCCACTAAGGACTTTCTTGGAAGTTTTCTTACAGACTTGGATACTCATGGCAGAGAGGCACATAGCACCGCTCTACCAGTAAATATATTAAAACAGGTGATGCTGTCCCCTGTCCAAAGTGCAGTAATGCAGGCATGCTCTGGATAATCTGAAATAAATCACAACCACTAGAAAGAGTAATAGAAACCCAGTACACAACCAGCTGTGGGGAAAAAACCCTGTCGCTTTGTAATAAAAATGAGAAACAGAAATGGATTTGAAACATTCGTTTCCCTTTATTTTCTCAGTGAGGCTGATGTGTACTGCACATTAAAAAAAAGAAAAAAATCACAGGAATTTTCATACAATGAATTAAACCACAAAAGTACATGTAGAATCGGCAGGTGGAAAATAGCCCAGCTTGGGCTTAACTGGTATCTCACTTTCCCTGTTCAGCATAGTCCAACCTACAACTTTACAGGTTCACCTACTGTACAAATCTTACAGTAGCTCCATCAGGTCAGTGGTTCACATTATTGAAAATGTCTGTCACATAGGTACAAATTTAGAATCATCACATTATATTACATGGCTATTCTAGGTCATTTATAGATCAGATCTTATACTACAGTGATTGAAGTTCTCATTACAGCCATTAAAAAGGACACATAATCATTACCTACTGTAGGCTTACATCTAAAGGGATGAGAAGGAGGTGTGGTTGTTTTGTGTTGTTTTTTTTTTTCAACTGACCCAAGTATTATTACCCCAGAGGCACAAACTTTCCTCTCAGCACTGCTCTTGGTGATGGCAGCCCAACTGCTTTTCAGAGTACTTTAGCACAGATATTTTGCTTCAAGTCTAGGCTCCCTCTGTTTGGATTAGTATTTAGATCATTTTCCATTCTGTAGGAATGACTCAGTTACAGCTTTAGGAAAGACCACAGTTCCTAAGTACCAGTTCTGTTACCTGTGTTGCGGATGTGGTACTTACCACAGCATGAAAGCAACAGTACAATCTTCATATAAAAGACACACAGAGCTATGCTGCAATTTGCCTCTGGTGACAATGTGGTACAGGTGCTAATTTGAAATGTTCTTGGGGAAGAAAAAAAAAAAAAGTAACCACTGAGTTTATATTTTGATGGACTTCCTACTACAGTGTCTATGAAGGATCCAAATAGCTTTATTCAGCAATCCTAGCTCTATTAGTTTCATATGTAATTTGTAAATCCACAGAGGAAAGCCATCTTCAAGATGAGAATGTTTGCCAGGCCAGTGAAAAAAAAATTTGACTCACGTCATTATGCCTGCTTGGTGAAAAATAAATAATGCCCCCACACAAGCCCCACACCAATTTATTAATGTCAGCAATCTAGGGCAAAAGAGAACATTTTAAAATTTAATCACAGAAATGTAAAGGCAAAATAGGTAATGCATCTGGTCCTTGAACACATAATATGATATACTAAATATTGATTTCTTAAAAATAATTTATTGCTTTTAATATTTTTCTTTACAACAGAAGATACTCAAAATCCAGAAAGGAAAATTGTAAACTTTTAGTTTGGCATTCACACAAAGTTAAAATACCTGCATTTTTAACCTACAGAGCAACAACAAGAATTATGCAGAGTAAAGAATGTTACATTTGTAACACAGAACCTCCAGAAAAGTTCTCTTTTTTTGTTTTATTGCTATCTATCTACTGAGAAATAAGAAGCCAAAAAATCAAGCAAGCATCCGACAGGACAGACAGTGGAATCTCTCAGAACACAATATGCTGGTGATAAAATGAATGCAGCCATCAAAATCAACTGCACTGGTATGGGGGTAGAATCAGTTTCCTAAGATTTGGAGTGGGAAGGTAGATTAAATAGTTAGGTGTGCCATACCTGTAAGAGGAGTCATGAATGCCAAAGAGTAATAGAATAACAAATCTATACATTCACAAGCAAATCCCAAACTTTGCTGATTCAGTAGAGACTCCGAGTTCAGATGAAGTTCTGATGCTCAGAATAGCAGTAGTTTATACTCTTGTGGTTTTTTTCTTTCCTGAAATTTCTATTTAATTTAACAGAAGCAATGTCATCAGCAACAATGTCATGGGCACATTTGAGGCCATGCTAGTGCATAGTAAAAAAAAAAGGAAGAAACCCAAAACCAACCCAGTGCTTCTGCAAAAGCGGAATTTCCAAACAAAGCACTTGCTTACTCCAAACTGACAACCATCATGCATCCTAGGTATAAAATTTCCACTGGCCTTTTTATTCTTTTAGTCATCTCATAATTTATAATAAATAGGATAATTATAACTGATAAATATGTCTCTTTAGTAAACAAAGGAATGAAGGATTGGTATTTATACAGGATGCATAACTGTAAAAAATATAGATAAATACCATCATTAAACTCTGCCAATGAAAAGATTACTGGCTTCAAGAACAGTGTTTAGACACAGAATTACTGTAAAAATCATACTGTACTTAGTACCTCAGCATATTTTTATCAAATTAAAATCACAAAAATTAAAACAAAATAGCATTTTAAAAAGATTTTTGACCTCTAGTTTCAAAACTACTGTTGATACATAAAATAAAAACATTTCTTAATGATTACCCATTTGAGAGACTTTACATAAAATTATGATCTTTTCTAGAAAAATTTAGATGAGAAAATTTCATTCCCCTAACAAATTCAGTGTATAAAACTGCAAAAGAAAATCAAGCAATGAGAAAAATGTGGAAAAATACTGCAGAAGGTGGTTAATATCTTTTGGGCTAGGATAATCCTTGACAAAATTCTTATATAAGCTCACCAAAGAAGGGATGAATGTGTATAATGCATTTTTGCACTCAGACACACACGCACACATATGCACACTCACACCCTCACCCACACGCTTTTCTCTTTTTTTTTTACAATCAAATATATATAAGCGTAAGTTCAGCTTTCTACATATGTTAGTGTACAATAATTGTTTCACCTCATATAATTACATTTGAGTATTCTTGATTAAGAAAAATTCAGCAGTTTTTGAAAAGAAGGCTGCATTTACAGTGCATAGCTGTAACAAAAAAGAACATCGTCATACAGTATGTACATAAATAAAAATACTCCATTTAACATTTGTAAATACTCAACTACTTTAGAGAATGTAGCAAATAAACTATCTGTGCACACACCCAGATAGTTATCTCCAACTCTCATTAATAATGTAACACCACGTCCGCTCATTAGAATAAATCGCTGAACAAGCTGCACATTTGACCATTAACAAGGCTTTGAAAATTTTGCTGTGGAAGATCAATGTTGTAGACATTTACATGGGTGTCAGAATTAAAAGATGAAACTTCAAAATGTTAGGGAAGCTTGAGCCTTTTAATTTTCTTTTCTGCAAAAAAACCCACAAAAAAACTGAAAAACAAACCAACCAAAAAAAAGAACAATCTTAAAACAAAGCTAAGACAGATTGCAGGCTTCTGGGACCTGTGGTTTCTTCTGGATTGTCATATTATCACTGTGTTGTGAGAAGAAGCTTCTTTACCAAAAAAAAAAAAAAAGCAGTGTCTGATCCCCAGACATCAGCGGCCATAGTTCTCACACTGGGGTTTTTTTCTGTTTGTTTTTGTTCTTTTTCTGTTAAAATGCAGTATGTACAGGTTTTGCAGTTCATCATAGTACGTGTTTCTCTGTGGAACTGCTGCCGTGTCTCGTGATTTGCACTGAACTCGCAAGGAGCGCCCGGCTCCCCCGCCACCGCTCACGCGCCAAAGCGAAGCTGACACCCATGGACATGCGTGTGCTTACTGGACAGCATCCTGCCCCTCCACTCCTCGAGCAGCTGTGTTCATGTAAACCATGGTTTTGAACAGAGAGTGTAAAGTAGGAGAAATTCCTAAGTACGACTTTTTAGTTGTCCATTATTGAAGGACGTGATGTCCGTGAGGTATTCGCCATCCCTTTGTTTGCCTCGGATGACACGCTTGTTACCTACGCAGGCTCCGCTGTGCCTCTTTAAGTAAACTATCAAAATCCATGGAGTCATACTTGCTTTTAGTGGAAGCAGGATCAAAATCATCTGAGTTTGAATCTGAAACCCAAAGGATGCAAGTTTAGGTAAGATGCAAGAACTACTTATTTTCTCTGTACATCGTTACAAACAAGGCACTGAAGAAACAATCCACTTACAACCACAACTCTAAGGGATGATGAAAGCATAGAAATGACCATCACAGAAACTTTAGGCATTACTGGTAAGAAGCAGCACACGTCATTAGCAGTGGGGAATAACCATTAACTGCATGTTCATCTAGAGCAGGTTAACTCAAAACAGTTTCCTCAAGGACTTGAGCACTCAGACACTCGTTATAGGTCTCATAGTAGTCCAGATAACCTTTACAGATGCCTTAACCAAAACTCCACTTTTGCCTTGCAACTTGCTGTTTCATAATGTGCATATCCAAGACTTAATACTCCTGAGAAAGGTTCTGAAGAAAGCCAGGGCAGCCTGTGAGCAGCACACAGAGGACACAACTGCTTCTTCCTGCCTTGCCTTGGGGTCTTGTGGAGGTCTCTACACCTGCCAGTATCTCTGCTTTTGCTTCAATTCATCTTTTTGGGTTTGCTTGTTTAGAGCATGAGCAGTTCTGGGCAGGGCCTGTGCATGGCTGTATGAGCAGTCTCAGGTGGGCCCCTCAGCTTTCTGCATCACATATGATAAGCCACAGCAGCAGCAACAGCCCAGCCCTGGTGGCCTGGGTTACCTGCTCCAGCTTTGCCAGTTGCTCAGACAGGGATGCCAGTCTGTTCCCAGCATAGAGGAGGGATTGTACATTTGTGGCCACACAGCTCCACTACAATTATTGACATGGCTGCAAGCAGTGAATTTCCTTTTGTCAACCCTGCTTAACACTGACTCTCACCAGTTCCTGTGTCACAGCTCCTTTATGAGAGTGCCCTTTTCTTGCCATTTCTTGTGTTGAATTAATCAGAACTCCCCATCTACCACTATAAGACACACTGTGCATTAAATGTTCATTACAAGTTCTGTTAAGACAATATCTTCTCACAGAGGAGAGGTGTTAAACTTCTGACTACTATTTTCAAGTGTTTTCTTTCTTCTGTACTCAACCCAAAGCTGATTAATTCTCTCTGTCCTGGTACCAGCTCATGAATTTTAAAGTTCATCCTGCCATTTCCTTATGTTGCTCTATCAGATACTCTGCAAAATACAGGGAATGCAGACTGAAGTACAGAAGCTCAAGCTGTCAGCAGGACAAAGTGAAAACAGTCTGCTCACAGATACTCTGGGAATCCCACTCACAGTGGAGAGAGCTGACAGGGAATACTCCCAGTGATTAATAATGTTCAAGAGGGTTCCCTTCAGACAACTTATTTTAAACCCCAGGTTTTCTGAGATACAGAGATGACCTTGGCTTCCATTGCTGAAGATAAGTCAAATCAAGGCAAGACTTCAATCTGGTTTTACTGTTTTTATCAGCCTACATTTCAACAAATGCCTTGCTACCTTTTATATTTTCTACATCAACCCTATATCTCTTCAGCAGTCAATTGCCTTTTCTTTGCTTTACATTATCTGTTTAGCCACTGAAGTGAATTATAGCATATTCATTGTGAACAATGCGTATCATCTTTATAATTTATTTTGAAAAGACATCAATTGGTTAGAAAAAATATATCCATATTCACTTCCTGCATTGTACAAAGCCGAGGGCAGCACATACAAGATTTCATTAGCACTGTGTTACAGGGTTATGAGAGACTTTAATGACTGTGGTCATTTATTCATAAAAAAATCCACAATATCTGATTAATATAGATTCAACAGCAAAATGTGCCTTGCTATGTTATTCAGAAAAGAGTATTTTCCATGCCTTTAGTCTATTTATACAGGTATTAGGAAGGGTTTAACATTTAATGAATACTTTACATTTTAAAAGGTAATTAAATAAGAGGTGAGTTTATAATATATTGTAATATCACAGAGGCTGTTTTGGTAGTCTGCACAGCCTCTTTATGCAAACACTTAACATCAGTATTCCTGCTGTAAGACTTTGAACATCTCCAAACACCCTTGCAAGGGGAAGCACCACACCCTGACTCGGAGCATAGGACAGAACCCTACATTTTTGCCCAGGCAAGACTCAGACAGACCCAGGTGTGTTGTCACAGCCAGCATGCACACTTGGGCTGGAGTTATCACAGCATACTGGGGCTGGAGAATGGTATGCATAAAGCCCCACATCACTGTAACTGCAAAAACCAGATTTGACAAGCTCTCCACAGGCTGGAGTCTCCTACATCATGACTGGAAAGCCCTGCAAGGAGACACCTTCAGAGACAGATGCTTATGCACAATTTTAGAATCACCAGTTGAGATCAGTGGCTTTTGCCACACTAAGGGTCAGATTTGGCCACAAGCTCTTCTAGCTTTCAAACTTGAGCAATTGTGAATTGCATTTAATGAGTGCCCCAGGCAAATTCTGCCCATCTACAACAGAACTCACAGCAAAGTAAGAATCATAATGAAGTTTTTGGGTTGAGGCATCTACTTTGTCCTCTGTTTACTGCTCATATACATAAACGAGGTACTAGAATCAAACAGTTATAGCAATAAATAGTAAAACATGTGGAAGGCTTTTGTGGCGCTATCTTTTCAACTTAGAAATGTAGTATTGAATACTGGGCACTTATTTTTGATAATGATTGAAATGGGCTTTAAAAGAATATTCACAGTTTGGAATATCTGAAAGAAGCCAGCTCAGATTAGTAGACTTTTAAACTTCTTACAGCAAGTGAAACCCACTTTCTTCAATACCTCTCCAATCATTTAAACGGTATCAGCAGTAAACAAAAAAGAAGCAAACCCTAAATTCTCATCAGTTACAAGATTCCAGTTATGTACTTTAATACACATAGAGCAAAATACCTACCTAGGTCTGCATAGTTAGACTTGCAAAACTGCTTGCGTCCACAGAAGTACAGCTCAAAATCAGGTTCGTTTGACCTGCGTAAAGTGTATCCATTTTCGAGAGCAGCGAAGGCGTCACAAGTATAGCGGTAGGTGATGAAACCATAGCTGTCCCTGCCATTGAAAAATACAGTTGTGAACAAAAGCTGAGAAGAGTTAACATTAGTGTAACCCCTTCCTGAAAGCAAGAACTTGCTGGAGACCCAGCAGTGGAAATGCCAGAAGTACTGCATCCATTTATCAGCATGATTGTCCTGTCATGCAGCTAAATACTTATTTCTGGGACAGGAAATCTCAACTAGCAAGATTAATAAATAAGGATGAAAGAAAATAAGTAAGGTTTTGAACTCAGCATGTCATCTGTCACAGGACTCACACTGGCAACTCCCACACCAGTAATCTTACTGCCATAATTTTTTACATATAGCAGCTCTCAAACAAGAAGTAATCTCAAAAGTTCCTACCCATCATCCCGCAAGTTTACTGTGCACTCCTCAATTTCACCAAAAACTTCAAACCGGTCCCTCAGTTCTGTTCGGGTTGTGTCAGGTCTGATTTTACCCAGATAAATCACACGACGTTCTTCCTGTTGACAAAGAGCAAGCGGGAAGGCTCATTTTTAACAAACGTGTAGTAGAGACGAACCTGTGCACACACGCATGCAATTGCACACACAACTGTGCAGAGGATGCATAGTTACAGAAACAGTCTCTTGTGGAAGACCTACTGCATCTCACAAGTATGTGAAATAGTTCTCTCCTGGAAAGCCTCCAAGGTGTTTCAGTGACACTACATTTGTCAGGTGGTGTGCTCCTGGGAGAGTTCACCCACTGCTGTTACTGTGCTGCTCTACACTGACAGATGCTTCCCTTTGTATCCTACTGCACCTTCTTCTCTCTCACCCTTCCTACCACTCCCCCTCCAGGACTGCAAACTCTTCCAAACTAGGAGCTCCCTGTCTCTTGCCTTGTATAAATACTGAGCAAAACTCATCTTAGTTGCAGAGCAGCATGAAGTAACACAGTGATTGCATAAGATTACCACAGACATAACAAAACGTATTACAAGCACAACATTATAACATCACATGACTCAACAGCTGATTCATCCTGCATCCTGTTCCACCATAATCCATATCTTAAAATAGAGGGAAAGCTGTTTAGGGTTGTCATACTTTAACCCCAGCCAACAACTAAGTACCACATAGCCCCTAGCTCATTCCCTGCTCTCCGGTGGGATGGGGAGGAAAATCAGAAAAAGGTAAAACACCTGTATTAAGATCAGCTTAATAACTGAAGCAAAGTAAGATATGATAATAGCAATAATTATAATGATAGTAATTGTAATGAAAAGGGGAGAGAGGAATAAAACCCAAGAGAAACAGGTGCTGCACACTACAATTGATCAGCACCTGCTAGCCAACACCCAGCCTGTCCCTGAGCAGTGATCTGCCTCTCCCAGCCAGCTCCCTCTGGTTTATATACTGGGCATGATGCCATATGGTATGGAATATCTCTTTGGCCAGCTCAGGTCAGCTGTCCTGGCCATGCTCCCTCCAAGCATCTTGTGCACCAGCTCCCTGGCACAGCACAGGAAACTGGAAAGTCCTTCATTTAGAAAAAGCACTATTTAACAACAAAAAAAAAAAAAAA
>VZRX01022597.1:0-19582 GCA_013398075.1 Notiomystis cincta | reverse complement strand
CTATTTATCAAAAAAAAAAAAAAAAAAAAAATCAATGTCTTATCAACATTAATACTAAATCCAAAACACAGTCCTAACACCAGCTACTAAGAAGAAAATTAACTCTATGCCAGCAGAAACCTGGACTCAGTCCAAAAGATGTCTTTTATTAAATATTTCAGGGGGAATGAAAGAAAGTAAAGTATATTCAACAATCACCACTGCCTTTTGGTTTATTCAGAATAAAACCCACCTGACTGAAGTCCCTAGGCTTGCATCTCTTCTGCATGTTCCTTCAACACTTGGAACTAAGCATCAGATACTTTTATAACAATCAAGTCATGGTTGTATCATTCTGTCCTTAGTGCAAATGCTCAGTAGAATGGGGGAAGGACTAGGAAACCCTTTAACAAACACTGCATGAATTTTAGGATAAACACTTTTCTGAGTGTCTGAGTGTCTGAGAGCCATTTAGTTAGCTGCAAGAAAAGCAAATGGAAAAAGGAGATCTTTAAAACACTGACCTTAAGGTAATCAGGGCAAAGAAGCACCAGCTATACATGGCTTGGGTGCTCAGCCTTCCTGTCTCCAATTGCCTCTGGCCTGGCACTACTGGCCCTCCTGCTCATCCCTTACACACCCACAGAGCAGCCCCATCAATCGAACCAGCACCACATTCTCAGCTGGCGTGAATCTGTCAGTCAGTGCAGCAATGTCAGTTTAAACCATCAACTTTGGCACCTGCGACTTGTGCAGAATTCAGGTGCCGAATGCCGAAGGAGCTACACTGACTGCTGAGAATTCATGACTATCGTAACCTGGAGGTGCCTAAAGGCTAATGGCACCTCAACTGTGCAATGCAAGAGGCACTAGGGACCTAAATATAGACTTGCATTCCTGCTCAGAAACATTCTAGCCTGAAGAGACAGGTAGTTTATAGTGTTACAATTCAGATATAGCATGAAATGTATCTTTCCCATGAGTCCCCATGGAGGCATAAAGCTCTAGTCATTCTTGGACCACGGACAATACAATTGAGATCAGACCAAAACACATGTAAAACCAGAGATTATATTGATGTTGCTTCTTTACTTGTTTGAGTATTCATTTGAAATAAGGAGATCATCAGAACTCTTAGTCAGGGGTGCTGAAAATCTTGTCTTCCTGTTCCCAGGCAAGCACTTCGCTCTCTGGACTATTTAATGCAAAATAAATAAACAATTCCTGCAGTAGGAAGCCAACACTGAAATATCTGTCTCCCAACAGAAACTCCTTCTCACTAGCACATTCAGTAAACTACTTTTGCTGACTCCTTTCCTGGCCTCACAAATCTCAGGGGCTCAGATCCAGTTAATCTAAGCTCCTAAGAAATGGAATTTTAAAGCTGCAGAAAACAGAGGTACAAGAATGAAACATTCCTACCCAAAAGCCCTACCCACTAAGGAAAGGCACACGAATTACCTTTATTATGCATCTTTGATATGTCCCTGGTCAGCCCAGTGGCGTCCTTGGCTCCTCTACCAAAGTGCGTATCAGCTCTCCTTAATGAGTGGGATCAGGTAAGGATCTCATTTAGATACTTGAAACTACTGCCTCTTTTGATTATGTAAGGAACCAAGATGAGTGCCTTGACAGTCCTCTGTAACCATGCTGGGACAGACACATACATTTTTAAATGTTACACCTTCCAAAATGCAGGGTATGAAAGCTGCCCTTCTTCTCTGCCATAGCAGTGCAGTTTGGAGAAGCTAGTGTAGCTAACAGAAGGACTTGTGCTCATGAGTAGCCACACATTTAGGGCACAAGGGTACTTTCCAGACAGCTGCTGCTTTTTATCTCTGTCTCTACTGTGTCCCAGTCCACAGCCCTGACCTTCCTGACAGAGGAGTTTGGGTAGGGCTTGTGTGAAGCAGGGACTGTAGAGTGCAAGCTACAGAAATCTGCATTTCTTCCATTTTCCCCATTCTAATTCTGCTTACTTTTACTATGGTTGGGTGCTATAAACTTCAAAACCAGGAAAATCTGCATATGCACAGTAATTACTTTTTCAGACTGTTTTACCAAATCAAGGATTTAACCGCACTGAAACACTTGATAAGAAACAATTCCATTGATACTTGCTATTGAACCTAAATGACTGACCAGATGGAGCAGAACATAACACAGCAGACTGTCTAATATACTTTAGCTGAGATAATACATCTCAACTGAAAAAACCATAATGTTTCACTCACTGACATGGAGATTGTTATATTACAGTGTGATGGAAACATCTATTGCACACTCTTCCATAAGTTGGTCTGCATGCCTGTGCAATTTTTCCTTCTTCTATCCCTCTAATAACCTTTATATCTCTAATATCCCTTTAAGACAACTGTAATAAACCAAAACTGAACAATTAAAAAAAAAGCCTGTTAAAGTACCGTTAAGGGAATAAGTTAAACCTGCAAAATTAAGGAAATTCAAATTTAAAGCTGAAATGCACCATATGTCCTCCAGTGTGCACATATGAGAAGATGGGTTCAAGTATTTTTTAAAGCAGAGTGCCATGATGGAATAAGACACTGGAGAACACAGGATCCATACAGCATTGTCTTTGCCTTGGTTAAGTTTGGCTTATTTAAAGCAACTATGAAGAATATATTAATATTCATAGAGCTGCCTTCCTTTTATTCCCATCAATTAATAAGAGCTATAGAAGCCTAACAAGATTGCAACACACCTCTAAATGTTAAAGACCCTTTTTTGATAATAAGTTACATGTGTCAGTATATATGGGCATATTAAGTAAGATGTTTACTGCAGTTGTTAGAGGATATGATAGATGACTTGGAAACCTGGAGAACGACAGAGAAAAGCTTTTGTTTTCAATTTTATATGGGCAGAAGGAACCTGCAGGAAACTCCAGAAGCTACTTGTTCGTATTTCCCTCCCAAAAGTGCCCATGATTTATTTTGCATCATAAGAGTTAAGTGTGGCTCCTTGCTCTGCCAGGTTAAAACAAAAACAGTCCAATCAACTCCCTCAGGCCTAACAGGACTGTCTTCTTTCATAATCTTGGTCGTTCTTCATTGCACTGAAAACATTTGAATAGGAATCTGTAGCAGAAAATCTCATACTGACAAGCAGTATTTTATGTCTCAAATGAAAATACTAAAGCACTAGAGAAGCAAAATATGAGAAAACAAGACTGGGATATACCTTACACATCTAAAGGTCAATAAAGGGACCACTCATCCTTTAAATATTGACTGATGCTAAGGATCTTTTTGTCTTGCAGAGGATTCCTCCAAAACTATTTTCTTTGTGCTTCCTTATTCTTAAGTTTTTATTTCATAAGGAACCAAACACAGACCATTAGATGTATCAGTTTTCCCTTGGGTTTTTTTGCTTCTTCCCCCAGCAGTTGTTTGCTTTGCCTGCCTGTGGTGCTGCTAAGCAAGGCCCTTGGGAACTGAAGGCAGCCACTCCAGAGGTAACAAGCACATAATGCTGCTGTTCCCATCTTCCCTAGCACTTTTTGCCTGCACATCTGTGGTGCATACCTAACTCTCCAAGAGCCAAGTAATGCTTTATGTGAAGCTGAGAGAAGAAAACCAGGAGGATTTTAAAGCTGAGTTCTGTTATGGGCTTGTAAAGGCTCTGCTGATCACTCCAGCACACCCAGGTGTCTGGCTGGGTGCACACCCCATGCCTGTGTTGCCTTCCATGCCAAATGACTTCTCTTCCAGTAGAAAGCCATGAAGACTTTTATCCTTAGAGCTGAAGGCCAAATACCATTTTGAAAATGCAATGGGATCGGTTGGACAAAGTTGTAAAAATAGAAATGCTATGGGTAGAAAAAAGCCCTTAAAGCTTAAGTTTCTGATGTAATAAAAATGAGAAAAAATTTCTTTAGATTGAGTAAAGAAAAATTAGTATGGCCTGTGAGTAAGTGAATGGCAAAAGTAAAAATCACAAAAACTGGGGAAAAAAAGAAAGAAAAATATTATCACATGCTGCTTTGTGGGTAACCAAGGGCTGAACAGTTCAGACACACTCCATATGGTGACTGCTAGAAAAATAATGATGGACCAGTAAAACTCAAAATTTAGGGAATCTATTTGAAACATTTTCAGAAACAAATACAGCAAAATTAGAGTACCTGGAATCTAGGCCATCAAGATAAGCAACAACAAAAAAAATCCAAACTAAATATACAACATACATTGAAACCTTTGTAAGTGGAAATGCACTCCATTATAGGTTGACTCTGGTTTTAGACTTCAGAAAAGGCAAGCACTCATTTATGAAACCACCTTTCTCCTGCCTTCCTGTTTTAGAGCAATTTATTTTCTTTGAAACCATGTGTTTCTTTCCGCTGCAGTGGCCTCACAGCACATTTATCTTCCTATGTCCGTAAGCTCTCCGGGACCAGAACTTTTGATACTTGTCTCATAGAGGCTGTCAGCATTTAGGAATGAAAAGCAGTAATGTTAATTGTAATTTTCTACTTGAGTATAACCTGATTTTTTTTATACCTCTTGGCAGTAGCCAGTGCACACAGTAAATGAGCTGCGTGAAGGATGTGACTGTAAGTCAGTATCATGGCCAGAGTAGCAGAGAGCACAACACCAAGCTGCTCATCAGACAGCTTAACCCCAGCCCTGGTGCACTCCAGCAATGAGGAATCACCAGCTGGTGACTCCAGAACTGGAATGTGCTAGCTATTTCTGGTGCCATGCTTTGAAAAGTATTTGCCACGTAGTCTAAAGTAAACTGCTGGAGTAAAAGCCCACACAACTCAGAAATTTCTTGGACTGTTTCAGAAGAAAAAAGGGCTCCTTGGGCCTCTTGGCAAATCACAGTGGTCTGCCTTGGTTGGGGGTTGGATCCCAGTTTCCACAAAGCACTAAGTAGAGTGTCCTGTCCTGCAATGTTCCTCAAGTTTCATAGTCCATGTGTC
Organism: Notiomystis cincta; assembly: GCA_013398075.1. NCBI lineage: Eukaryota > Metazoa > Chordata > Aves > Passeriformes > Notiomystidae > Notiomystis > Notiomystis cincta. Next base: position 14,658 of record VZRX01022597.1, on the reverse strand, counting down.
TCCACTATGATCTGGCTTATATGGATAAGCAACTCCTGGTGGCAGACCATTCTTATGTTTAGTGAGGATCCAATCTAAACCAAAAATCGTGGCCTGGTGAAATAAAACAGATCAAGATCAAACTAAACTATGCTAACATTTGGTCAGTTAGGAAAGGAATCACAATCAAAAGCATAAATGAATGAATGACTGACAAAAATATTTTGTTTTACTCTCTACATCTTACTCATCAGTATCTTGAAGGCTCAGCCTGTATTTTTCAATCATGCCTGCTCAAAATTAAGACCTCAATCCACAAAAAAGGCACTGAATCTCCAGTAACTTTAAAGGGGAAAAAAGAAAAGGAAGACAAAAAGAGTATCATAGTACCTTTTGAAGTCAAATCACCTGTATACAGCTGTAAGTCTAGATAGGAATTCAGGAAACTATACAGGAAAATACTATCCCAAGCTTCTAGCTCTGAATCTTCTACAGCAAAGGTGGTGTGTGCAAGGCTGAAGGGGCAGCCATTCAAATATCCCTGTGCCACACAGCATAGCACAGGCTTCTAAAAAAGCCTCCTCAGCATCCTGTCAATATGTCTTCACATCTGCCAAAATACAAGCTTCCTGCACAATCAGAGGGAATTGCTTCACATATGGTTTTGGCAGATTAAAATATGTTAAAATAGGGTTTTTTTCTCATTTCTTTTCCCTAGGTTTCCCATGCCTATTGTCCCACAGCAACTGATTTTAGATACTGCTTCTACAACACCTAATGACTTTTGGCTCTGTCATAACTTCTGTTCCTTTTTTACTGTGCATCCTTTCTACAACTAACTCTTGAGATCCTAGCATGGTGCTTCTCATGAAGAAAGTCATCTGCCCTGTGTAATAACTGAGGCATTAGTACTGCCCAATCTTTGGGCCACTCTTCTAACAGTATCTGGAAGTATGTGGCCATAAATCAGTTCTGGCAGCACAGGAATGGGCTAGAAAGAAAATAAAAAATTCTCCAATACAGAGAGCAAAGAAATCTAAATTTATGGGAGCGTAGAAAGAGCTCAAGGAAAGAAAGAGAGGACATTCTTGTGGCTGAACGATAAATGAGCTGAGTCCCTCAAGAATGAAAAGAGTAACACAAAAGAGACCCATAAACCAAAAGGAAAAAGAAAAAGAACAGAGAATGCTAGAAATTATACAAATTTTATCACTGAATTCATGAGATCAGAGATTCCCTTTCTATGATATCTCCTAATCCTTACCTGTTTTCACAGGGTATAAAATGGTACAATTCAATATAGATTTTTAAAGTAAAAATGCTGGTAGACTTTGGAGAAAGGAGTTAATAGGATTTAATCTTCATTTCCTGCAGAACTCACACAGATGACTGGATTTTAGATTTTTTGCCATGTTCTGTTTATTGATATTTATTTTTAGTTTTGATTTATTTATGTCTATTAATAAATAATTCCATTAATTAAGTTAATTATAATCCAAATGCTCACTTTAGAAAGAAAATAAATTCAACCTTGGATTTGAATTGTCTAGAATTTTTAATGCAGTATGATGCAGCATATCTGGAGCTTTTTCTTTTCTTTCCTTTTTCCTTTGCTCTTGATTAGCTACTTGCCAAATATTTGTTTGTTTTAAACTAAATCAAATTTTCTAACTCCTCAGCAGGATTCATGTTTATTTATATGGGTAAGGTACAGTAATTGAGGAGTAGCAAGATACACCCATGACAAAGGTCTACTTGAATCTCTAATTTGTGGTAGCTCTAAGAGAGAACAGCCAGTGTAAGTTATGATTGCTGGAAGGTAGTGTTCATCTCTAAGCAGATGGAAGCCAGATATTTTAAAACTAACTGCAACAATTGACTTAAATATGGCCCTGTCTGAAGCCAAACAAAATTATTCCATTGCCTTCACTGTGTTTCAGAGCAGCACAGCAGAGCATGTTATAGCTCTAAATCTTGTGCTTTACAAAATACACCTATCACCCACACTTTGGAGATAGGACACCTGAAATGGAGAAAAGTGAAATGATTTGCTGAAGCTCACTAAGAACAACAGTAGCAGAGACAAAAAACAGACCATAAAGTTGTCTGTTCACTCCCAGGACTTCTCATTGCTGCAGACTATGCCAGTCCCTGTCAATTTCTACACACTCCCAGTTCTGTAGGTGCATTAGGAGAAATGCTGCCAAGTGTGTGACAAATCACCTTTTGCTACAAAGTCCACTAATGGCACTGGGGAAAAGACCTATTAATTTTGGTGACCTCTGGACAGAGCACTAATGGAAAACCTGGGAACGAAGATGAAGTATCCTGGTCTGTACCAGTTCATGCAGGAGCCAGAGCACAGCCAGAACAGCCACCTAGGTACAACCAGATGGAAAGAGTAGGACACAGAAAATCAAAATGTTAAGGTGAGCCACCAAATGGGCTTAGCAACTACAAGAGGAGTCCAGATTTACAGCAGCTCCCAGTTTAATTTATCAAAATGCAGTTGCCAATGGGGAACTCAAAAGGGCCAAAAGCCACCTGTCCATTTAATAGCCATTCTTGCTTCTGTCCTACTGCTACAACAGCCAAGGGAGCTGCTTATCCCCACATGGGTTATTCCCTGTGCTTCAGGTATTCCAGTTGTTTCATAAAGAACACTGATGAACAAAATAATTAAATAATACATATTCATTACGAGAGGGCCAATGTTAAGTGACATTTTTAAATTGCATCAGACTATTTTGCTAAATTAACTTAAAAATTAACCGAATCACAGACACTGAAAAAATTATAATTCAAGTCAAGTCTTTGGATCCCAGTTTTGAGTCCTGTTGTCTGTACCCTCTATATAGACAATTACAGCCACTCTGAGAGTTCAGCAATTGGTATACCACCTGACTCCTTATTTTGCATATGCCTGGTAGGTGAAATACAGTATAAAAAGCAGGTTCACTCCTGGATCTGTATAAGAAATAGACTAGTTCTCTTCTACTAGTGTATTGGCTGGTACAACCCCTTTTTCTAGTAAGTTCTCTGTATCTGTTCATTGTGAAAAACTTGGGAGAGTTGAAATTTATAAAACCTGAAAAAATTAGTAATGTGGTACTAAAACAGAAATTATTATGAAAACACATATTTGCTTAAAATGAAAAATACTAAGAAATACACATAAGCAAATTTTTGTATTTTTATAAAAAAGAAAGAAAATAAAGTCTGAATTGTGCATTAGAATCTATGAAAAGAAACAGAGATCTATTTCAACATGAAAGTTATCTTTACAGTGCTTACAATTGCTTTCTGCCTCTGTCTCTCCCTTTGCTTGGCCCTTTCAGATTCCCGTTTTTCATACTCTTTGCGGTATTCTTCCCTCTTCAGCCTTTCATGCTGATATTCCTCATAGCTGTCATATCTAGGAAACATAACTTAGTCATTAAATCAAGCACCTGCATTTATGAATGTAAAATAAGAAATACAGTTTCTGGAATGCTTCATTATCCCTGGCAATTAGAGACAGGACAAGAGGAAATGGCCTCAAACTCCATTAGGAAGTTCAGGCTAGACACTGGGAAGAATTTCTTCACTGGAAGGGTGGTTAAGCACTGGAATGGGCTGCCCAGGGAAGTGGTGGAGTCACCATCCCTGGAAGTGTTCAAGAAATGAGTAGACGTGCTATGGTTGAGATGACATGGAGGTGTTTAGCCAAAGGTTGGACTCAATGATCTCAGAGGTCTTTTCCAGCCTTAATGATTCTATGATTCTACAATTATCTCCTGAGGAACAGCTGCAAAGCAAAGTAGATGCAGGCCAAAGGCACTACCTGGGTCTGCGACTGTACGGTGATCTGGACCGCGATCTTCCACGTAAGGGAGAACTTCTGTATGCTCGGTGTCTACAGTGGCTGGACTCATAATAGCAACAAGATCTGCAGGAAGAAACACATTCACCTCTGTCATTCCACTTGAGTCTATTGACACCATTTTCTACCGCTTCCCTGAACTTACAATTTCTTCTAAGCTACCGGTGGGATTTTCCAGTGACAGTTTGCGATCTCCTAGTCAACTAAGGGGCCTCAAGTGATTTCCCCCTCCTGGCCCTTCAATAAGGTTCCTTATTGAGGCTAACACAGAGCAGACAGTCAGGCACTGTCAACTCCATCTGATAGAGGTTGCAGCAAGATTGGCACCAGGCAGCTCACAGATAATGGGGAAGGTTAGTTGTGTACATCTCTCACCAATTGCTCTGCCTCTGACCTGACTGCCTCCACTCAGAAAGTGTAAACCTGGCAAATTTAAAGGATATTGGAAACAAGTGTTTCTGTAGCAAACCCGTAACCTTCAGAGTTAATCAGCTCAGGAGCAATAGAATGAATTGCACTGGATTAAGTTATTTCCTGCTTTTTTTCTTTCTTTCTTTCCTTTAAGTTTTTGCTGTTCATCTTATTAACTACAGTGATCATACATGAATTTACTGTACCATACCTTGAAGAGGATCTACTACAGGGCGACCTTGATCTCGATCGGGAATATGGAGAACGGGAACAAGACCTGCGTTGAGGAAAGGACCTTGATCTAGAGCGTGTCCTTTGGGATCTTTGAGAAAATAAGGATTTGGGTGGAGACACTGAATCTCTGCATGGAGAGTTAAAAGAAGAGCAAGAAGGTGATACATCAAATAATGAATAGGCTTGTGTCCCATCCCAAGGGTAGCATAGTTTATCACTTTCATCTTCACTGTCATCAAACAGACCATCCATTGCTAGTCCTGAATTTATAAACATAGGTAGTTTGGAGAATTGTTCATTACTGTAATCACTGTCCCTTAGTTCTCTGGTCTTATCTGCTTCTTCATCAAAAACAGCTTGGCTGGGGTGACCAAAATGCTTATTCAGTTCAGCCCGAATTTCCTGGTCTTGGAGCTGTTTTCTGTTATTACCATGGGATCCCTGCTTATTTGTCTGTAAAGTCTCTTTCTTGAAATACTGGTCTTGTTCTAAAGAAGAACAAATCTGACACTGCCACCCAGGTGAAGAATCCTTAAATTCTGGTTGTCTGGAGTCCTGAAGTTCCTGGGATATTTGAATGTGTATTTCCGATTTTGAATTCACAGATTGACAGTAGTCATGGTCACCAAACAGCCGCAAACTGGGCCGTTTTGTCTTTCTCTCCTCATGTCCACTGGACAGTACTGTAGTCTTGCTAAGCTGTGCATACAGCTCAGACTGTTCTGGACCCTTCTTGGTTGGGTTATTTCCTTGAGAACCGGAAGACTCACTACAGCGGGGCTTTTTTGAAGGTGGTACAACAGTCTTGCATGATGACTTCAGTTTAGGTGAAGTCCTAAAAGGATTATCTTGGTTGGCTTTATGAGGAGGGGTCGTAGGTGGAGTTAGGCCTACAGGGAGTAAAAGGAGGAACAGAATGCTTTTAAGCACATATACAATGTTTATAAAGGCGGCTCATGCTTCCTAAAATAGATAAAAAGCAAGATCCATTCTATGTCATTTAGACACTGAGAATACTGAGAATAAAACTACCAAAGGCCTGGTAACAACAATAGCAACAATACTAATGCATCACCATTAATCTCCAGCATAATTTCTGCCCCTCCCCTTCCTCCAGGACATCCGCCCCTCTCTCTGTAGATTTTGATAGAAAAGATCAAGAGGTAAAACCCAAAAGACGTTTTTGTTAAATATAAAATAGATTTTGATGTAAAAATGAGAAGTCAAAAGACTGGCACCATCAAAAACATAACCTAGCAGAGAAGAACCTGGATAAAAGCAAGGCCAAGAGAAATGAACGAGTGCTACTGAGGGATGCAGAACTTAAATGCAGTGAAATACAGCCACCCTACAACTCAATGGCAATGCCTGTTTGTTTCCAGAGAAAACCATTGTGAATATATGTCTAATACATTCATTAAGCTTGACTAATACATTTTGCCTGAAATGTGGTTCTGCAACTGAAACCCCAAGGAACAATAGGACAACCACAGCTGTAATGAACCACTGCATTTAGAACTAAGTCTTGGTGAGAATCATGCAGCAGGGAGTCAAAACGAAACAGGTAAGTATTCTATGACTAAATATACTGTTAACTAACAGGATTATTTACATAGCTGTAATAGCTTATATCACTGTGATGAGACAAAATTGCAGGAAGGACTACTGCACGTTCCAGTAAAGCCTGGGAACTGAAGCAGCATCTTCCTACTATTTTTATAAGGGTAGAATATAATTTTCAATATTTTCTATAGAAATAATAGAATTTCTTCAGGATTTAACAGAATAACCCCAGACATCGGGGCACAGTAACAAAAAGCAGCAGACAATGTTCAAGAAATAATTTCTCTTCAGGACAGTACTTAGTATGTTACATTTGGAAAATTTGCTTCTGTCCAATTGACACAATATAATTTAGAATTATATGCTTAAAATTTAACAAAATAGACAGAGATTAGAGAGTTCTCCAAGATAATCCAGACCATCCCTAAGCAATCCAGAGGCTCATGCTGTCCAAGAATACTTCTAGCCCAAGCAATGAGCTTTCCACTAATTCCTTAGCAAGAATGAAAAGAGAGGGCAGACAGAGTTACAGGAAAAGTGTGTTTCAAACATGGCTATAGAGCTCTGGTTTGTATTTTAAACATGCAACACAGCTCAGCAGATCAATGCAAATGGAACATGTTTTATAGTGTTTTGCTGTAAAGAAGGAAAAGTGTCCATCAATGCACAGTGCTCCCCAAGGAGCATAAATGGAGACTGGGAGTCCCATTGCATTATCTGCAATGAATTTCTTTCAGATAATAAGAAAACAGAAGTACCAAGGCATGAATACTTGATGTGAGAGACATGCTTGATTTTGTCTGAATATTTGGAAAAAATGGTTATGAGCTACCTCTGGCTATATGAGGACTTTGCCTAGTGCCACAAAATATAAGGAAACTGAGGCAAAGATTATGACATTTAAAACTCTAGTCACCCCACATTTTAATTTAATACTAAAAATACATTTTGTGCAGTCATCACTGTTAAATTATTTCCTCTAAGTCCTCTAATTTTTTCTTTCTTCTTCCCAAAAATTCACTTGAGAGAGCTGTATTTCATACCTTATGCATCTCCTTACTGACAAATAGTTTTGACTACCAAATTAATTTTTGCTAAAATGAAGAGAACAGTCCTATGAAAAAAATCTGCAGTAATACTTTCAAAGTGAAAACTTCAGGCTCAGATTGAATAAATACTTCAGTAAGCAACTTTCTAGAAAAAAAATTTAGAAATTACACTTTTACTTGTGAAATTTTACAGCCCATTAGAAATTCTGGGGTTAGTTACTGGGTTTTTGGATGTAGTTTTAAAGAAAGAATGAAGCAAACATACAACCACTCCACAATGAACATATATATTTAAGAATTTCAGGCAAAAAACTCCAGAGATAATCCAATATTCAAAATAAAATCTTGTTTCAATTTCCACTTCTTTAAAGCTTGTCCTGGAAGGAAGAAAGCAAAACATACAGTACAACATTTCCAAAAACCTGACAAGGAGTCCAACAATCTTTGGAAAAGGGGGGGAAAAAAAGTACCAAAAAAACCCCTCACGAAAGTACAGACTGAGCTAAATTTACTGGCACTTCCCTTGCTGGCAGAACAGGGCTGGGACAGCCTAAGAAAGAGTTTCCTCGTGGCATTCTGGCTTTTTTCCTGGTTTTCAGCAGAAGCAGGAAGTGCACAGGCAAGTAGAAACAGATAGAAGTTGGAAAATGTTCATTTAACTTTTGAACAAACCTACACTGGGGGACGGAGGAGGGAGAGAGGTTTTGAATTCTTGCCACCTCTGTGGAGTCCACCTCCAGAGTGTCCCATGAGCAATCTCCAAACAGTGAATACTGAGAAAATCAGTTGGCTGCAGACTTGTTCATCTTCACTCTAATCCCTGGTAATCTTCTCCGAGGGCCATGATCCCACATCAATGGCATTACAATATTCTATAACCATTGGGTTGTTTCACACGCACCGACTTCTCCACAATGTGTACTTCTAGGTGTTGACAGTGCAAGGTATATTCTGTACTCTCTCCTGAACTTAGCAGGTTTTGACAGATTTATGGAAGGACAGATGGCCATTACAGGCTGAAGGCTGACAAGAGGCAGTTCAGAGCATTGTTAACACACTTGCACAAACTCTCAGCAGTGCAGCGCTGTGCAGAATGTAATTCAGACTATAGCTTTTTTATTGCTGCCTATTTTCTTTTGTCAAAAGAGCCTGCTGTGCACAGCAACAAATGGCTGCCATTACCCAGAATGTAATGGGTGTCAGACAAATCACGTAACACAAACAATCAAGAGTATGTAGGTCATATTTCAACAGAGCACAACCTTAGCAATATTTATGATTACTGCATTGAAATGTGCTCTATAATAAACAAGTACCTCTACATCACTCACACTTATGTACTTCTGCACAGCAAATCTGTTAGAAGTGGTACATACTCTACAATCATCCCCCTTAAACAGTCTTTTTTCTTTTTAAAGTAAAAGGCAAGTATTTTTTCATGACATGCTATAAAACCATTTTCTTTGTAGGGACTTTTCCTTAATTGAATAGCTTTGGTAAATGGTATGTTTGCACTTTGCCTTGCTCTGTCTATATACTACGAACTCACTCAGTGATCTTGAGCTAGAAAACAGCATACATCAAATTGCCAGCACTGCTGCCAAAGCAGCACCATCCTCCCTGCATCTGCATAACAAAAGGTGTTTGCATATGTGCCAACTCTGCCACCTTGGCCAAGCAACTTCTTTCCAGAACGTCTCTGGGAGGATGAAACTACTTTCAATACATTCCAAAACTCCACTTTACAAAAAAACTCATAGTGTAACTCATTTAGCTCAGCTAGGTTGATAAGCAGAAATTAGAGGAGTGCCTTTGCATTAGAAGTGACATCTGGACTTCTTAGAACTTATTTTCAATGCTGTTTTATGTAGACACAGATATTTCTAAACCTCTACAGTAACTCAGCATTCAAATGTTTGATGATGTTTGCTGTGTTTTGTAATTAGTGTCTTTTGGGGAATGCAGCCCTGGAACCTTTCTACACGTGCACTGGGCTTTTGAGAGGCACTGAAAATGAATTCTTTCATACCTTTGGAATTTGAAAATGGATTGTCAAGGGAAACATTATTTAAGGCTATTTTAAACCCTGACCACAAGATAACATCTCAATTCAGTAGAAGAAGAACGTTCGTATGGCACAAGATTGCAGAAGCTAGGAAAACACAATAAAATTAAATAGTGATCATATAATAAAAAACTACATGCTTGTTGAGTATTCAGTTTAATCCTGTTGTCAGTGCTGGAGAGAATAAACACAGATGCCTGAAAACATCAAATAATTCACTAGATTTTATTCCCTCTGGACAACTCTCTACATCTCACATCTCATTTTATCAGAAATCATTCTGAGGTCAAAGGAGTTCTTAGATGATAGATTTTAAGTATTTGTTCTGACAAGTAAGAGGTAACACAAATCTAGAGGTGGGCAAAGAGCAGGGTATCAAGATCCTCAAGGATGGTCACAAATTCCAAATCACTCTTTGAGCTGACTGTATACATACAGCTTTTTGGTCCATCTTTTCAGAGAAATCAAATTTTGCCCCCAAGACCAGCAAGGAGTTTTTGATACAAATCACAGGGATCTGTATCAAGTGAGAGACTTTCCACCAAGAGGGTGGAAATAGTCTTCTAGTTAGTGATTGAGCCTTAAGCATGTAAACAGACTTCATGTACTTAAATGGTGGCTTTGAGTATTTAGGTGTGAAAGTTTAAGAAGACACATAGAGAACAGAGAGAGATTAATTATAAGCCATGCTATCTAACATCTGGCATTCAGAAGTTTGCCTAAGACAATCAGAAGTCTAAAACATTTACTGAGGAGCCCTTGATTGCCAAAAGAAACAGTGCCACCTCCAGAAGGCGAGTCATCCTCCCCCCCCACAAAAATCTGACTGGTAACAAAGAGGAAAGAGGTGACACAGAACCATCCCAGATCTCTGGAAGACACTGGAGAGGTTCAAGCCCACAGCCTCTTAGCAAGGCACTGGTAATACAGCTGGCTGTGGAAACAAAGAGAGATGGACCTCTTCCGAGCCTCTTACTCAGAATGAGACTCATCTGACACAGGAATTTCATTCACTACATTATCACCACCTAGGACTGCCTCCATACCACGATTTTCTGGTCCAGCTTCCTTAGAATAACACTAGAATAATCAGCTTCAAGAGACAGGACTTTAGATAGCAATGGACTTAGGACACTTATTTAAAGTGTATTGAAAGAATTCTTATGTGTGGCATGAAAACACTTTCAAGAATATTTGTTCCTTGTAATTTGACAAATCGATGTTTTGACAGTTTTAGGGAGGACAAAGTTACACTCCTGACTACTAAAAAATCTCTTGTAAAGCAAGCCATAGCACTGGCAAGAGAATGGTTTCAGTTTGACTTTAAATACATGAATAGAAAATGGGTGTGTGACGAAGATTGATGGCTCATGTGGGAAATGTTTTTATTTATTTATTTTTCTAGTCTATAGTTAATTCATCAGTGAGGGAAGCAATGTTGTTTTCAGCAGAGAGATCAAGGGAGTTGCTATTTATATTAAAATACTTTGTGCTTCGATAGTGCAAGCAGCACTGCTAATGGTCTTTTCAATTCGGTAGTGAGATCAAGGTAACTCCTATTTAAATTATAATAAATAGTGCTTGTGCAGTGCAAGCTGCCCTATATAAGGACAATGAGCAATACGGTTATCTGAATATAATTTGAAGTTGCCAGGGTCTCACTAAAGAACTTCAAGGTATTAATCACCACTGTCACTGTTTTCCCCCTTATTTTATTTTTGGTTGTTTTTTAAAATGAAGTGGGTCTCAATTCTGCCATGATTTACACACATATGCTGTAAGTTCTTCAGTACTCCAGGCTGTTTCTATTATGTACTTTGCTTCCAGCACAAGCAGACTCAGGACACAACACTACTGCAATACAAACGACTTAAAAAGTAAGACATGAATCGTTTTATAGATTTACATACGTACATGAATTTAATAGAGCTACTGCATGATCTCCTGACACCTCCTCACCAGGCATTGTGAAGACCAGAACAAGTGCAACATGAAGTCCAAGAGCCACCATTATGTACACTGCTTGGGAACACTGCCCCAGCTCCCTGGCCACACACACTCCAATTCTCATTTTTCCTGAATATTATCAGTTAATTTCCTAACTAACTTTTATTTATTTCCAGAGAAGAAAAAAAATTCATAGAATCATAATACAGCATTCCTGTTTACATATGTGACCAGTTGTGCTGTTTCACAGCTTCTGTTGTTTTTTTTTAATGCACCAGTTCTCCTGGTTATGTTGTCCAAGCCACAACAGAGCTGTTTTGTTTCCTCCTCTGTGCACAGCTGATGGAGCGGAATGAATCTGGTAATACCAAGACCATTCCTGTTGCACTATGGACGCAATACTAGAGGAGTATCCAGGGGTCAGACTGACTCCCAATTTCTGTCTAGTCAGCTGATGGGAAAAGCAGGCTGCTGACTTTTTGGCTGGGAGAAAACACTGCTTCCTTCAGTGATTTCAACGGCTGCTTGTACCGCTCTGCTGTAGTCACCTCATCTGCCCCTTTCTGTTGGCAGCACTAAGCACTGACTTATCCATGTGCTTACAAATGGGCACCCTTGTGCAGACTTGCTCTCCAGTAGTGATGGGAGAGGCTTCTCCATGCTTCACGCCTATGGGCACTGAACAGGATTATCCTCCTGCACAGAGTGAATTTTGCCATGTTTATGTGGGTCTTGCAAAATGAAGACGTATAGGAAGAATGCTTCCTTTTGCCATGAAAGGAATGATTAGGACTGTGGGCTTCCAGGAGACAGCAGGGAAAAGTGTTCATGTTTGAATGCTGAACTAATGAAAAAGTTTCTGAAAAAGTAAAATGATGGTTGTAGGAAGGTGAAAGCCCAGTGTACCTACCCTAACCCAGCTTGGGCCTGCTGTCACTGAATTCAGGAGCACCAAGCTGATTTGTGGTACTTGAAGCCATATTTTGCAATACACACCTCCCCCTCAATCCTAGAGATCACGTATTTTACAATCTACTGCTATCCTGAGAGAAACACATGCCAAGTACATCTCTTATTTTTCAATATTACACAACTGAGAAAGAAAATGGTCTTGGCAATAGCTCAGGTGGAGCTCAATGTGTTCTTTTGTGCTTGGCTCTGGACACTTCAAGAAAACAGAGGCAAAACAGAGTTCAGAGGAAAGCCATAAAACAGATCTGAGTCTGAAGGAATTGACTTCAGCAGAAAGAAGAGCAGACGAATTAAATGAATGATTAAGTGGGTGATGCGTGAACTAAACCACTACATGATAAAAAATCCTACAAATCTTCAAAAGGTACAAATCCAGGGATCAGAAAGGAGGAGGAAGATAAAGGGAGGTTGTGTGAAGTGTGTTAATGGAAGAAAAAGAAAAAGCAAGAATACAAAATGAATAGCACTTTTAAAAATTACCTCTAAGCTATGGAACAGTTGCTCAGTGGCAGAGGAGAAAGCTGTTATTTGTGACATATTAATCTCGAATTGACAAAGCACTGAAACATGCAGCCATGTACAGCCCTAGACCGGCCTGGAGACAGACTGAATGACATAACTTTTACATCTGTAACATCTATTACACAGTGCTGTGGGGTTTGTCTTTGAAAGATGGTGCTCAGCAGTACACAAATCTATGGGGAAATGGAGAAATATAACAGATATATGGTTTCATTCATATTTTCTCAGAAATTATGCTCTGCTGTGTAGGTTTGGAGCTGTATTTTCAAACACATTTCTTCTCAGGTAGCTGGATAAAAAGTAATGCTTAACTGCACTGAAGTGAATCTACTGGACATTTCTGTGCACACCTGTGGTGCATTACAGAGAACAACCACACACAAGCCATGCTTAAAGGAAGAGCCACCACTCCGCATTTCTCACCTGCAGTTCCAGAGAGTTCCACACTTAAGGTTTGTTCAATAGTCTTGTTCTCAAATGGGGAACCCTTGGGATCACTGGAAGACAGGGCACATTTATAAAAACAAGCTGAAATGGAGTTGCTGTAGCCAAAATCTACTGAACCCCCCTCCCTTTTATAAATGTTTGCACTTTTTAGTACTTACTTTGGTGACTCGGGTGTCAATGGAAGTGATAAACTTGTTGGTTTGGCTAAAGGAAAAAAGAAAACAATTATGCAATATTTAAACACTCTCTAATGTATACTGTAAACATTTCTTTATACTTTGGCACTGCAATCCTGTGGTAGTCAGGGCTGAGCTTTGATAGTTCAATTGCCATTTCAGTGTATCTCAGATAGATAAATAAAGAGACTCATCCTGATTCCTTATTACTAGTACCAAAAGGGCACTCAAATTTCAACAATTATTTACATCAATTACTGTAGCTCTGAAATACAGTACACAACCCAAATGACAAGAACCTTTCAGAAGAAGAGTGGTACATGTTAAAAATCAATGAAGAACTCTACAGGATACACTGTGAAAATGTTATTTCTCTCAGTGTTAATTTAGACTACAGTTCACGTTTTATTTGGAAACGGGAGCAGCAGAATAACTACAAAGTAACAGAACGTTATGAATATTCAGTTAATTTTACTTCTACAAGATACAATTTTATATATAGCACTGAGAATAGGTTGTTTCTATGAGGCCAGAGTCCAACCAGTTATACTCCAAATTTTTGCAAATTATCCTGCAAACTATGACAAACCATGGTCATAGTCACAGATGGTTAAAAATGGGGTTGAAGCTCTCAGCACTACAATCCCAACATACGCAAAAAACAAAGCTCTGGCTATAAAAATGCAAGTCTTTGCAGCTTTTACTCATGCAAAATTGTATTTTCTCAGAGCAAGCCAAGAACCAGGATATTGTAATACAACTACGATTCCTTTAAAATTAAAAATTACAGTACTTGTAAATTTTACTTTTTAGAAGTTAGATTGATGTTTTAAACACAGAGAGCATTGTAGCAAGAACAACAGCAGGGGATCTCCTCTGCAGATTAATTACTTAAGACAAAATGTTCCCCTTGAACACTCCTGCACTGCAGATCTTTTGTCCAGCGTGTCACTACTGCATATTTCATATTCATTACAGGCTTGGAGCTCCCATCAACATTAAGGGATTTTATATGCAAATTGATTACTTTTATATGCTCTAGAGCATTCCTGAAGTAATACTACGTTTTTAAAAAATTAACTCAATTCTCAAGAGCTGCATATTGTTTCTTCTCCTCCCCATATGAAAGTTGGAAATGGAAGCTCAGGTGTTCCCCTCGGGTTCACCTTCCTCAAAAGTCACTGCTGGAGTGAGGAGATGCACCTCAATGAGTTATTTGTGGGGTCCAGCACGGCCACTGGTTTGTGCATTACACCAGGTGCGGTAAAACTGAATGTAACCTGACACATCTCTGTGTGTAATTTATATACATCTAGGAATACTAATGTTTGCCTGTGGCTACCTAGAGGTAAAACTGGCTTAAAAAAACCACATCTTGCAATAAGATCTTGGAATAAAGTTTTATACAAAGGTTTCCTTTTTTTTTTTTTT